>QFEC01010744.1:0-11771 GCA_003316585.1 Gomphus bonarii | reverse complement strand
TTGCGACGGCCCTGCTGTACTCGTATCCTATGCCACGGTTACCTGTGTACCAAATCGGTGAGCGCTCGGCCGCACGATGCAAAAACCCATCAAGGTTTTCTGCAGGGTGGGGTAAACTCACCACCGGTGACGACGATCGTCTTGTCTACCAGGTGTGGGAGGTGGAAGTAGATATCAACACAATATAAACATTGGAAAAGAACTTGAAAATCCGCATACTGACCTGCGAGAGAGAGGGTGAAATGGGACATTGTAGAGGTCGAATATGAGCGAGCGTTGTTGAGAGAACGCTTCAGCCATAGGGTCGCAGCCACTTTTGTACCAGCCAGATACATTGTGACGTAACAAAGGCCAAAAATGATACTGCGAAGGTTCTCGCGAAGGTTGTCACCATTTGGCGGTCACCGCGTAAACCAACGCCCGCTGTCTCGGAGTGCGTTACGGAGCAGTGACAGAAAAACTTTAAACCGGCGCTCCGAGCTCGCGACGTTGGGTGAGCAGCTCTATATATGTATGATAATGTACACAGTAGATGAAAAAGCAATGCTTTGCTCTGTCAAGTGATCAGTAACATTAGTTGACCCTGCGGGAAAATAATAGCCCCATTCGCATCTGGGGGTCTCACAATTTAAACCTGCTGAATAAATTTGGATATACAGCCATGAATTTCACAGGGACATCCCGCCACAAAAAATGGGGTCCCCTGGCTAATAAAAAAACTACCCTAGATATAAATTGACTATTGTCTGCAAGTATAATATATAATATATTGCAATATACATTGCACGTCCAAAAGCCATTTTATATAAAGAGATTATGGCTCCACATGCCCGGCTATACGGTCTGTAAAAGCTCTGCGGCCGTCCGTTTTCGTATTATCACCGGGTCCTATCCTCGTCTACCGAAGATATGTGCGTTAATGCTCTCAAGCATAGCTTAGGCTAGAAATCACTCACAACGAATTGACTCAATCAAAAGTGATGCGTCAGTGCGTTACGGAAGCAGTGACAGAGAAAACGTTTAAACCGGCGCTCCGAGTTCGCGACTCAATGTATTTGGGAGGGGTCCGTTGCATCTGTTGGGTGAGCAGCTCTATATATGTATGATAATGCACACAGTGATGAAAAAGCGATGTTTTGCTCTGTCAAGTGATCAGTAACATTAGTTGACCCTGCGGGTAAATTCCCCTCATAATTGCCCCATTCGAATCCGGCGGTCTCACAATTTAAACCTGCTGAATAAATTTGGATATATAGCCATAAATTTCACAGGGACATCCGCCACAAAAAAAATGGGGTCTCCTAGCCAATCAAAAAATACCCCAGATATAAATTGACTATTGTCTGCAAGTATAATATATATACAATATACATTGCACGTCCAAAAGGCATTTTATATAAAAAGATTATGGCTCCACATGCCCGGCTATACGGTCTGTAAAAGCTCTGCGGCTGTTCGTTTTCGTATTATCACCGGGTCCTATCCTCGTCTACCGAAGAAATGCGTTTAATGCTCTCAAGCATAGCTTAGACTAGAAATCACTCACAACGAATCGAATCAATCAAAAGTGATGCGTCGATAGAACGTGGTTTCAAGACGCAGGGGAAAGGTTTAGGATGGCTTATTGAATGTAACATTGAATCTCCCGTCGTAGAAAAAAAAAAAAAACATGCGCTCGAGAACGCAATTGCTCACCTCACCGTTCCAGAGATGAACTCCGCTCGAGGAGTAACCTCTTTTCCACAATGATCTTTGGTTTTGCAGATGTCGAAGACGGCCAGACTCATAGCCATGCAGATGAAGATGTTCGTGTCGGCAAGCTCCACGCCGGGGCATCTTCTTCTCCCGAAACCATATACAAACGTGTGCGGATCGAGGGGAGGTGCTTTCTCGTGATCGCAAAGGTAAAATCTATCCGGGTTAAACACCCCCGGATCGGCATAATGTGTAGGGTCGTGGGCTATTTCCCTATGATTGAGTCGGGATAAGGTACGATGAATTATCTCATGACGAGCCTACCATATATTGCTTAAGACAATAGATCCCTTTGGAATAAAATATCCGTGATACACATCATCTGCTGTTGTATAGTGAGGTATTCCTGGTAAAAATAATAATAAAATAAGCACTTCGACTGAAACACAAAAAAACCTGTCCAGATTACCCATCGGCCCGATCGTGTGCCAACGCAATACTTCTTTAAATACAGCGGAGAGGTATGGTAGGTGATCACGATCACCAATGCTGGGAAGTCGATGCGTTCCAATTATTTCGTCAATTTCTTTCTGTGCTTTGCGCTGAACCACCGGATAAAGCGTCATTGCCAGAAAAAACGTGCTCAGGGTTGCGACCACCTGGGGGCGTCATCCGCGTGTTAAACATGGAATAGAAACATATGCAACGATGCATACGGTGTCCGTTCCGCCGCCGTACAAAGAGTTGGCAGCCCATTTCACATCGTCAGCTTCTTCGGGGTCGAGTTCCTTGTCAAGCAAGGCGGAAGTGAAAGACGGGGGTGCTACACCTTCACGCTGGAGTATATTATCAGCATCGTGTACACCATCACTGGTTTTGGACAACACCGACTAGCTGCTTCTCGACGAACTCGTGAGGACGAAGAGCTTGATCCATGTTTGTCTTGCGGAATTTTTTGGCAACCTGCTTAAATCCTGTACCAGGTACCCAATCTGGAAGGTATTGCACTAAGCGGGAGGCGGTGAGTTCTTTTCTGAGAAACCCAAGGGAAGGGAAGATATACAGAATGGCAGTATATCAACAAGCCACAATCCTGGCTTTGTAGCGATATAGAACTGCTTTGCTGCAGTTTCCACAAGATGGACAAAAGGGTCTCTGCCTTCCATCTCGACTGGATAACCGTGGGATAGCTTCAGTGTAATCGCACCAATAGTCCTTGACGCAGCAGAGGGTAACGATTATGGTGAGGACGACATCTGGATCAAATGGCAGTACCCACAAACGTATGTTATTTATAAGTTTGTCGGGGTTCTCCTTGACACGGAAAAGAAAGTGTTTCGTCTCGAACTCTTGCACCGGGTGAAACTCAGTAATGGCCGCCTTTGTGCCAATATAATTATGCACCATTTTTCGCATAGATCGAAAATGGTTGTCGCATTGACAGAGTATCATCTGTCGATTCCACCCAATCCTGAGTTTTTTACAGTATGAATAACTCATTTGACGACCTTCTGAGAAACTCACATTTCCCCGGCGAAAGGTAATACAGGACGCCCAGAATATATAGCCGACTTTTTATCGAGCAGATCTTCACAGGCTTCCAGGGTATTAAGGATAATAATTGGCTGTCCCAAAACCACAACTGAACATACTGGACCTAACGACTCGGTGTATCAGCAGTAGTCAGCACCGCAGGATAAAGCGAACATACCATAAATTCTTCTGTTTTTGGACCAATGTATCCACTCGTAGTTCTTGGGGAGGCTGAGTAGATTGCCGATGATAGGAAACCCTCGTGGTCCAGGAGGCAGAGATGCTCGGTAACGTAACCAACGAACGATATACACACATATCACTACCAGACTAAGAGCGAGGATGTTCGTTGACGATACCATAGTGTTGCCGTACTCTCAATACCCGGGGTCGATCTTTTTGCCTTGTTAAAGCCATTCCAGTGAACAGTTTATCATCTTCGGGGAAGAAAATATCACCCGAATCTTCTAACTGTCAGAACATCTGCTGTTGGGGGGACAACTGTATCCCACTGATTGTTCGTTGCCTTTCGACAAACGGGATCAGCAGAATCCTTCTTAGGCTCTCCACATGACGTGGGAATGAACCCTTGAGTAAACAAGGCATATCATGCAAGCTATCTTAGGCTGGTGGTGGTCCGAATTTCGCGGGGCGGTTATTATGATCTATAGACATATAGAGGAATGTGCTAGGTCAGCTTCGGAGTCGGTGTCAACAATCGACAACATTGGTACGAACATAGCTTGGATTTAGAAGCAGCACAGCCATTCAACTAGAACATCCAAAGTCCCCAGACATGCCAAAAGGTAGGGATCGATCTCGAGGATACAGAGTCGATGGTTACGACTCGGCTATCGAGAGATCAATCTCTAGGTTCTAAAACCTCCCAGACTAAGCGATAACTTGCAGTCGAACAATAGTTATGGAATATGAAACTGCTCTCTGCGTTAATCAGTTCTGAGAGGTTCCTGAAAAGCTGTATTTTGTTCAGAACTCGAAAAAAAAACTCGTCACGGTGTGTGTGTGTGGGAATGGTTGACATAAGGAGATGGGTGTGGGCGTGAGCGTGAGTGCAAAGAGTTGACAGTTTTTTTTGACAAAGTGATGAAAGAGAGTGCTCCGACCATCCCGTGTCGTCGTGTCGACGTGGGCTGCGTGCGTCGTGACCGGTGGCTGCTGCTAGTGACACACACATGACGAGGCACACTAACTAAATCTCGAAACTGTGAAGAGTAAATCTATGATCCAGAGGATGCCGATCAAATAAAATGCTTCATGCTTCGGCCCCGCCGCGTCATCGAGATCGGCAAACAAGGAGCTACCCATGGGTGTTGCCGTTTTTTGATGGCAAGCCGGCATAGTGAAATCAACATCAATATCAACATCACCAGTCTTGTCAGTCCGTGTATTGACTCAATCGGTGTCTAAACTCGGAGTCACCGAAATAGAATGATGTCTATACCACTCGAGCGATCCTCGACAAAAAAAAAGGTGCAGTCTTAACCACTCATCAAAATAAAAATAAAATAAATAAAAAATACAAAATATAAAAAACCAGGCCTTCGGAGAGTCTGATGAGCTAAAAAAAATAAATTAGGTAGCACGTAATGCAAGCCGCAAGTTTTGTGCATCAAGTACGCACGAAGACAGCATGCCAACTGAAGAGAAAGTGAAATCATGGCAAGTCTCAAAACTATATTGGACGCTGGGTAGGTCGGCAAGTACAATCATTCCATTTCCATTCACACTGACCAGTGCGAAATATGTGTCAGACACTCTCAAGATAACCATAGAAACATAGTAGTTGAGGTTGAAAGAAAATGTTCCAGTGCTCATCTCATCGGTGTAGGGTTCTGGTCGGACCGCCACCCACCGCTCAATGGTGTCAAATTCGAATATGACTGTGACCTTTGTCGTCCTCGTCGACAGTGAGGATGCCCCCGATTTATGAGTCCCAACAGCTTCAGCGGTAACAGCGCCGTGAGCATGCGTTGGCTGTGGAATAGTGGTGTGGAATAATGGTGCATGGTATAATCATAAGGGGATGCGTGGTGCGGTGGTGCCTCCATGACTGCGAGAGGTATTTTTCAAATCTTGTGATATACCCCGGTCCGTCTGGGCCTTTACATGAAAGAGATGGCACATTTAAAATTGTGAAGAGTGAAGAATTGAAGGACCTTGGTATCCAACAACTCTTGATCAAACACAACATCCACAACACAGCCGGCGTCCACTTTTATGGTAAAAGTCGGAGGTATATATTGTACTTCAGGAACCCACCGAGAGATTTCAGCTGGTCTGCGAAACAGCTCAATGAGCATTATGTCTATGCGGCGCTATATGGACTATATTGAACACATCGTTTTTACCGGCTCACCTCACCGTGCCAGGGATGAACTCCGCTCGAGGAGGTAATCCCTTTTCAGAAATCATCTGTTAGTTTTTACAAATGTCGAAGACACCAAGCCATGACAATGGGGATATATGCGTCGGCACACTCCACACCGGGGGACAGGCATCTTTTCTCCTCCCAAACCCAAATGCAAACGCGTGAGGGTCGAGCTGGGGCTTCTTGCCCGTGATGAATCGCGATGGTAAAACCCGATACGAGTTGAAACTCCATCGGATCGGTATGATGCATGGGAGTCTTGAGCAATTTTCCTATGGGTCCGAGCAGTGGTGAGACACGAGGAAGGTACGTGATTATAAGCTCACCGTATATTGCTTAATACAATAGATCTTTTCGGAATAAAATACCCATAATATACGTTGTGCAGTGGGGTATTCCTGGAAGAAAATAGTGATATGTAAACACTGTGACCGAAACCCCCCAGAAAACTATCCGGATACCCATGTGCCCCCGCGAGATTTATTTGTAAACCGCTGCGAGGTATGGAAGGTGGTCGCGATCGCCGAAGTTTGGAAGACGACATGTGTTCCGTTTACTTGATCGATTTCCTTCCGTGCTCTACGCTGGACCGCGGGGATAAAGCATCATTACTAGAAAGAACGTGCCAAGGGTTGCGACGACCTGGGGCATCATCTGCACGTCAAATATTGAATATTGAATAGAAAAATATGTAACGGTACTGACGGTCTCTGTCCCACCGCCGCCGTACAAAGAGTTGGCAGCCTATTTCACATCGTCAACTTGCTCAGGGTCAAGTTCCTTCCCAAGCAAGGTGGAAGTGAAAGACGGGGGTGTGCAACACCTTCACGCTGGAAAATCATTAGTGTCGTGCATACCGTCACTGACTAACATTACACCGACTAGTTGCTTCTCGACAGATTGGTGAGGACGAAGCGATTGATCCATGTTCGTCCTGTGGAATTTTTGTAGCAACCTGTTTGAATCCTGTTTCAGGCATCAAGTCTGGAAAATATTGCACTGTAGAAGCAGTGAGTTCATTTCTGAGTAGCATATAAGGGGAAAAAAAAACCCCCCTTTACAAAATCAACCACATGAACCTGACTTAGCAATGTAGAATTGTGTATGCCGCAGTTTCGGCCAGATCGACAAAGTGGTCTAACACCTTCCGTTTCGACGGGGAAAACCATGAGTCAGTTTCAGGAAAATAGCTCCAACGGAATCTTGACGTTGTAGCAAGTCATAGTTATAGAGAGAAAGATACGATATTTGTTTATCGTAATAGAACTCAGGGGCGTAAGTTTTCTAAGAGTTTGTCGGGATTCTCTTTGACGCGGGAGAGGGAAGCGCTTCGTCTCGAGTCCTTGCACAGGGGGTGAAACGCAGCAGTGGCCGCTTTTGTGCCAATATGATTATTCACCATTTTGCGCATAAATTTAAAAATGATTGTTGTATTGTATTATCTGTTGATTCCACCCAATCGTGAGTTTTTCAGCATTATAGCTCTTTTGCGCGACATAGAGAGGGCCATGCTCAAGCGGGCGCAAGCATACATACAAAGGAATAAAGCAACAAGTTGGGGAAGTGGTCAGGGAGGGTGTGAAAAAAAAAAAGAAGCTCGAAGCCTTTATGGCTATAGAGCGTGAGAGACGTGAGAAGGATGTGAATTGCAAATCTAAGGGGGAAATACCTATTGAGCGTGAGAGAGTCAGATGCAAGATCAAACATGACAAGGAGGTTTATATACTACTTGGAACAATAGAATTAGAACGTGGACATGTGGATAGGGTTTGCGAGAGATGTGGAAGTCACATGAATCGTGTCATAGGCCCATCTAGCCTTGTCCTCTCTCTCGTTCGTGCATGATTGGGCAAGCAGAAATTGATTGCTGTTGCTGGCACTTGGGCGGCCGGACAGACCCGGAGCTTGTGGAAGCAAAGAACTAGAGCAAACACAAACCGAAGAAGTATTATGGGGGTGGGTAAAAACAAATGGAAGGAGACTTGAAGACTGTGGCTATTGAGTGCTCTTGTGAGAAATTGTGAGGTGGATAGAAAGGGAACTCTACCTAATGAGTGCTCTTGTGAGAAATGGCAAGGTGAAGAAAAAACTATACTGCTGGGTAAGACAAGGAGGAATCAAGCAATATAGCATGATGAACTGGTGCTTGTAGTTTTGAACCTTAGGAATGTATATTTGTCTGTCAAAGAGTAGTAAACCATCTTGACTGGTCTTCCACTTGGGGGTCTTTGGTAAATCCATGGTGTTTCTGAGTGATAGAATCAGAAGTGAGGTTTTGTTGAATATCAGTTAATATTCATTCAGTATCCATGAGCAAAGTTGCTTGTAAGATGGGTTGGTGAGGTCTGTTGCACAGAGGGATGATGCCAACTGGTGCTGGGAAAAGATTGGTCTGAGGTTCTGAGGATTGACAGTGGCATAGTTACTTGCCCCCTCTTTTAGGTGGATGTCCCAACATCTAGTAAGGGAGTCAGGCTTTGTTCCAAGGCATCCTGGCCTAAAATGTACGATGAGGTTGAACTGGGAAAGGTATTCTGACCACCTACCCTGTTGTCTGGTCAATAGTTTAGTAGTACAAAAGTACTCCAAATTTTGATGATCAGTGATGACATTGACAGGGTCTGCTGAACCTTCCAGATAGTGTCACCAATGTTGGAATGCCTCAAAAATGGTAAAAAAAAGTTCCTTGTCATGAACATTGTAATTGAGTTTGGGTGAGGTAAAAGTTTGGGAATGAAAAGCTATAGGGTGGAGTTCACCATCTGAAGTGTGTTGAGAGAGTATCACAGTGAGGGTATAGTCAGATACATCTGTCTCCACAATCAAAGGGCAGTTAGGTATCCAATGAGTTAGGATAGGTGCAGACATAAATGCCTGTGTCAGCTTGTTGAAAGATTCTCTACAATCCTCAGTGAAGTTCCATGGAAGCCCTTTCCAGGTGAGTCTGGTGAGAGGAATGGTGATGGCAGAATAATTATTGATAAAATGCCTGTAAAAGTTTGCAAGACCAAGGAAGGACTGGATGTCTTTGACTTTCTGAGGTTCCAGAAAATCTAGGATACACTTGACCTTTTCTTCAGCCATGGTGGGACCCTTAAGCAAGAGTATGTAGCCAAGGTATTTGACTGAGGTTTGGTAAAAAGAGCATTTATCTTCTTGGGCATAGAAGTTGTGCTTCTGTAGGTGTTGTAAAGCCTTGCAGACATGTCCAATGTGTGAGGTTTCATTGTCAGAGTAAATGAGGATGTCATCCAGGTATATGATAGTGCAGATGTACAAAAGATCACCAAAAATGTTGTTCATAAAGTGTTGAAATGCTGCAGGGGCATTAGATAGACCAAAAGGTATAGTGAGCCACTTGAAGGACCTATAATGAGTCCTGAAGGCTGTTTTCCATTTATCCCCTTCTGCAATACAAACAAGGTGATAGGCATGTCTGAGATTGATTTTGGTATAGATGTGAGCTTTTTTGGGAGCATCTAAAAGGTCTGTTATTAGTGGGAGTAGGTAGCAATCCTTTTTGGTGATTCTGTTAAGACCTCAGAAGTCTATACAGAGTTATAATAAGACATTGTTTTTCCACACAAACAACACTGGTGCTCCACGTGAAGAGCCAGATAGGTGGATGAATCCTCTCTTGAGGTGTTTATCAAGAAAATCTCAGAGTGACTGAAGCTCAGAGACTGAGGGAATAGATGGCTCAGTGAGGGTGAGGTTCTATCTTTGAGATTGATGTTGAGGTCATAATGTCAGGGTTTAGTTGATGATTTTCCTATTTGCATTCATGACTTAATTATGTAATAAGCACTGGAGTAGGACATAAGGTTGTGACTGGTGTGATGGTGACTCTTCAGCTTGATCTCTGAGGATTACTGCTACACCAGATGGAATATTCTTTATCAGCTCATAAATATTGGAGTATTTTGTTATTGTGACCTTGTCAATAGTATCACCCTCACACATAAGATCTGTGAGGTACTAGTGTATCAGCACTAACTTTACTGAATATATCAGTGAAGTCATGATAATGTTTGGGAACATGCTGTTTAAAGGTGTCCAAAATTTCAGAGGTTTTGACTATAGTTGAACCTTGGACAAAAGTGTCAAGGTCAGTTGAAATACCTGGGATCCTTCTAGTTTACAAGCTCACATAAAAGCAGTAGCATTTACTAGAGCTATCTGAGGTGTTGTCAGTTTCAGAGAGTTTGGTGAGGTTTTGCTGTGAAGTAAGGTACTATGAGCTGTAGTAGCCAGAGGGGTTGGCACAGAGGCTGTTTCTGAAGTCTTGAATGTAATACTGTCCAATACCCAGTCAATCATTGGATTGCAGCAGGTGAGCCAGTTGTAGTCAAGTACCATGGAGTAGCTGCCATCCAATGAAGTTATGTAGAATGTAACTGTCTGAAGTTCACCAGTTGTAAATGGATTGGAAGAGTCATAGTCTGAGTAATGGTTAAGTTAGTAGGATCATCAAATAGTTTTAATGGAATGGAGGACTGTAGGTAGAGAATATTTCTGTACTACTTGTGATTTAACAAAACAATCAGAAGAACCACAATCAAGAAGTGTAACTAAAGGGTTTTCAAGTATATGGGTACATGTCAAATTTAATACTAAAGAGTTCTTTAAAAGAGTGGAAGAAATGGAATTTAAAGTGAGCACACAAGTGAGGTTACTGCAATCATCAAGCCATGTGGTTCTGAGGTTGCTTATTTTTTTTTTTTGATCTGTGGCCATGGAATCTTTGACCTTGGTATCAGAGCTCATCTTGGCAGTGTGAGCTTTAGGGTTTGAGAAGTTACTTGACTTAGACTTTGGGTACTCTTTAACCATGTGGCCTTTTGAACCACATAGGAGACAGAGTCCCTGGTCAATATGTTGTTGTTATTCCTCAGGTAGAAGCTTGCTGTCCTTTCTGAGCTTTGACAAAAGATTGGATGTCTTGGCATTGTTTGAATATTTCTGGTTGCTGCTGTTGTTATTGTTATTGGTCCCCTTACAGCTCTTTTGGTTATTATGAGAGCTGTTGGAGGACTGCTGGTTGGACTGGTTGGAGGGATTGGACTAATTTGTGTTATACAGAAAGGGACATTTCATTCATTATAGTTTGTTAAAAAGGTTAAAATCCAGAGAAAAAGCAAAAGAAAAACATATAAGTAGAAAACACATAGTATATGCATGGGACACAAAAGAAATGAACTATCTCAAGAAGTTACAAAAAGAATCAAAAGGATATTATCATTTTCCTGTCATCTACAGTTATTTACATGTACGGTATATGTGCAACTTTTGGTTCCAGTCCAGTTAGCACCCAAGTAGCTATAGGGTTGGATGGGTGGATTGGAGATAGGGAGGATTGCCAGGACTACAGGAACAAAGGGAAAACTAAGAAAAGCATTGGAAATAGAAATGAACAAGGGGGATAAGGTCCAGAGTCAAATGACACAAGGGAAAATGGAAAATGAGTGCATATATGCACTCACCAGGGCTGTTTATTGCATTTGGGAGCATAGCATGTGCTGCAGACATAGGGAACTCAGGGAATTGAACTAAAAGAAGAAAAGAAGAAAAGAAGAAAAAGTGCAATTGGAAAAAGATATTTGATATATTCTGGATAGCATATGCAACTGCCTAACTACATGCAGCATGGAATGATGTCACTTTGATTCCAGAACAGGTTTATTTCCTCTTTCAAACTACTAACCATTTGAAATTGTAACAATGTATAACTAGCATAGTTCTAGTTAACAAAACAGCAGTGATACATGCTAAACTGCCTGTCTGCTCCTTGCTCTGTTCAGCACTTTGCTAAAATCCTGATTAGGAAATGCTTTTCAGACTCATTTTTTGAGATCTGAATCTTTTCAGATAGGTTACCAACTGTCTTACATTGTTTCTCACAAGTTTTTGAGCATAGAATCTAACTACATGAATTTCTAATGATTTTACAAAGTCGCTTGGAGGATCTAACCAATCTCTTGGTACCAGCGCTAAAGTGCCGGATTACCATCTCTACAGAATATAACATTCCCTTGTCATTACAAGTTGTTCCACACCATATAGTTCAATCACATGATCTATATAAATACAGAAAGCCCATTCCTACATCTAAATAATGACTCTGTGAGGGTGATGCTATTGACAAGGTCACAAC
>QFEC01010735.1:0-11000 GCA_003316585.1 Gomphus bonarii | reverse complement strand
TTCTTTTGATTTGAAATCTTCTGACTAATTTGAAATACTAATCTCGTATATAATGTGTATGTAAATTAGTAGTTCTGTAGTCAGAAAATCGACTAAGATTACCCTGAGCTTCTCAGTTAGACCTTGCCCTCAGAAATTAGGGAATCTATGAGATCTGGACAGCGCAGCACATAAGCTGAAGCCAAGCCCTACTCTGAACCTCACTCGAAGTTACAACCTCGCTCAAGAAATATGCAAGAACCTCGGCTCAGCCTGTTCTTAACACCCTGCCATCACTGTCCCTGTTTGACTATGGATGCAGTGCCACTCTATTGCAGAGCACCCACTGCATCATGGACTGCCCCCATGCCAAAGAGATGTGTCTCTGTGTTATGACCATCACGACTCACTTGATGCACTGCTATCATCACCAACCACAAATGCACTCAAATAAGCTACACATGCAACCTACATGCATGGATGCAGGCCTACCAGCATGCCAGCTGTGCTGCTGCCCTTGTATGGTCTCATCATCTGCTATCTCCTCGCACAGTCTCATTGGATTTCCACCTCCCCACATAACTGTCTTCTGCATACTGTCCAGATACATGTGACATGCACCCCACAGGATGCCTGCCATCATTGCTGACTGCTGACATGCTCAGACAAGCTGTGACAGCCTTATGCATGCTACTGAATGCAACACTTCATCTGCACATGGCCTCACCTGGGTGTGTGCCCACTTGTCATGTATATCTGTTGCTGGTCACACCCATCACATGTAGCCAATGTGCACCTACATGTTTGTGCCCACCCATACTGCCATATTTGTACACCCTCAGCCCTTGCACATGCATCTGGGATGCACCCAACATGGGACACCACACTCTGTGGCTGGTCCATCTTGGAGAACCCCTCAATGGACCTTGAGATGCCCTCAGACATCATGTGAATAGTGAGGGCTGGACTGCTCATACCTGCACCAGCTCATTCACCCATCAATGTGGCTACTGCATCCACCAGGTACAATCACCACTCATACCCATGTCTGCTCATGCATGTGACCTTGGGCCAGACAGGCCTATATGTTGGGTTGCCACACCTTAGAGAGGGGTAGAGAGCTGTGGTCCCTGGCAGCCCACAGGACATGATGGCCCCCCCAGGTGACATGCCACCTATGTTCATGCAGCTGCATGGATGGCAATGGCTGTATGCACCTGATGCACATCCACAGGGGTCACTGCAGTCTCCAGCAACTGTCCTGGCTTTTCCTCCACATTCCCATGGGATGACAATGGACCACATGACACAACATCATGCTGTGTCACCTTGCATGTCATGGGTTCATGGGGCTGAATGTGACACACCAAAGACACACCACATTTCCCCCAGCTCCATTGGGCCCATGTGAGCCACCTGGCTTGGGATCCCACTCAATAGATGATGTTTTCACTACACCAATTGTGCACACATGCTTGGCTGACCTCTTGAGCACATATGCTTGCTCAGCCTCTCAGAATGCTCACTTGGCTGACTGCTCATACACCTTTGCAGAGCTCTCTCATGCATGCTCAGTTGACCTTTGGTCAGACACCCAGCCAATCTCTCAGGCAGTTTGGCCAAGATATGCACCATCCTCTGTACCCCCATCCATTTGTATGACATGGTGTGCTACATGCCCACCCCCAGTGCCATGACTGAGCTGGCCACATGCACACTGAGCTATCACCCACATGTGTTCAGGCAGCTGTCATTCAGCTGATTGCTCACTTGCTCACTTGGCCACCTGATTCAGGCATGCTCAGCCAATTGATTCCTTGCCCTCACTTGGCCAATCCCTTGGGCACATACACTTGCTTGGCCAACTGCTCTTGCATCATCAGCCACTCACTTGTGAAGCCCTACCTGCACACATGCATTTTTGGCACACACCTACCATGATGGACTAGCATATGCCAATGCAGCCCCCTGCATGTGTACACACTGCCATGTGATGCACCATACACCCTGGAATGTCACCCAGACTGCATCTATCTTTGCCTCAAGCATGACATGACATCATGTTACCACCCCTGCATTGGTACACCAACTGGCCCTGTCCACACCTCACACATGCTCACTTGCTCAGCCAACCTCTCAGGCAGGTTCACCACTGACTTCACACACATGTCTACTCAACCTTTGGGTTCACAACTTGGGTTCAGCTGCTGTGCCAAGCCCTCACATGCACATGCCTGGCCAATCCCTCACACACATACACTTAGTCAATCTCTGAGAACAGGTTTGCTTGGCTGATCCCACATGCATGCTCACTTGACCTTGGGTTTGCAACTCAGGTTCAGTATCACAACTGGGCAGCCTCAGGACAAGGCACTCAGTCTTGGACCTAGGTCCAACTGATCATTCATGCATCCTCAACCACTCACTCACATGGGCTCAGCTGCTTGCTCACACATGTACACATGTTCACCTGATCCCTTGCACTGGTTCACTCAGCCAACTCCACATGCATGAACCTCAACCTTGGATTCACAACTTGACCACAGTCTCACAATCAGACCTCAGCCTTGAGGCTTGGACCTTGGTCCTGGACCTAGGTTTAACTATGGATGGACTTTTGTGTCAGGTCACTACAATCTAGAGAGGGGGTGATGTCAGGGGACAGCCCCTTTATTTCTTTATTTCTTTTATTTCCTTTATTCCCTCTATTATCCCCTTGGTCTCTATCCCATCAGCTAGTTGCTACTTAGTTAGTTCTGTTTAGGCTTAGATATCTAGTAGGATAGGCATCAGGGTACTGTATAGCTGCTTAGTCAGAGGGGTCCTCCAGTTTTTTTCTCTTCTGGACCTGTAAGGGCAACCCCTGAAGTGCTCACTGAGGTTACTGAGGTCATGCAGCCAAAGCTAGCAAGGGGGAAATCCTAAGAGGAAAACTTAGGGTCCCTTGCTAGTGAGCTATGCAACCTATATACCCATTGTCCACTTCCTGCTTCCTCAGAATACCTTACCCCTCAATTGGGCCCAAAGGTATGATGACCCCACAATCCATATCTGGCACTATGGTACTTGGGCTGATACCTTGGTCTCTTGGATTGGGATGTTAGGCATCTGGACCAAGAGACAGTTGTTGCACTTATCATCTGAATGTGTGGCTTGGCTCAGTTACCCTTGGTATGGACAGATCAGCTTGGTATTGGTTCAGGATTTGAAATGGGTGGTCCCCTGACATCACCCCCCTTTCTAGAGTGCTGTGTCCTAAAAGCATGCACCATGATTGATTTGAAGGCCATTGATCAAATCCTTTGAGGTGCTCCTAGGTGCAAGTGGTAGAATTCTTGTATCTTTGCTGGTGCTGCCATATCCTACACTACCCAAGTGTTCTCCTCATATCCATACCCTTCCCACTTTACTAGGAAGTAGAGTTGACCCCCTCATCAACTGACTGTCTAGCACCCTCTCTACCACATAATGTTCCTCTCCATCCACTAGCTCAGGCAGTGGGGGTGGCTTGGCCCTTCAGCTGGGTATTGGATCCTTGGTAGTAGGGATGAGTTGACCACATTGAAGACTGGGTGAAGTTAGGCCATGGAAGAGGGGAGTTGGATCTTGTACTGTTAGAAAATGAGCAAAATCACAAATCTCATGAAAAATGATGATTCTGATGAATTCTATGACAGGTTAACAAGCCATTATGATCAAAACCATTTGCTGCACATCAGAGAATGTTACTGTGAAGTTGCATGGCATATCTGACCTATTTGGAGTGTATATAAGTGCATATATGCACATTTATGCATATTTATGACTGATGTTGACAACAATGAGCCTATATGGCTAGCTGTTTCCACATGATATTCAGGCCTGACTGAAGCTATTTTTCAAGATTTATTTCACATTTTTCCTTGTCCTCTATCAAATTCTATTGTCTCTACAACTCGTTTGCCCCTGAAGCAAAGCACCTGTGCAGAAGTATTTTGTAGCCAAAAACCTGGGATCCCTTCTACAATGAGAATATTGATATAATTGAAATGTTATCATATCTGATACTAGTTATCAGATATGACAACACTTTACTTTATTCATATTATCAAAAAGTAGTTTTGCTTACTGTCAAAAGCCTTTTACAGGTATTCAATCCTTTAGTGCCCTGAGCACTTAAAGGCGCTAAAAGCAAACATTATACAAAACAATAAAGTCATTTTCCATCCATAAATCAATTTCTATTATACAAAAATTACAGAACATTCACCTCCTCAATCATCTTTATAATTCCCATCATGTCTGAAAACGCAAATCTTCTTAATTCAAAATTCCACACACCTTTAGCTGAACTGAAGCACCTGTCAAACTCACATATATTGTAGGACTGGCATGAGCCTGGCCAGCCACTGACCTGATAAAACATGTTCACTTTTCTGGCTCTAGGTTCACTTGTATGTACTTTATTATCTTTCATTGTTTTCTTCCTTCCCCAATGTCTGTATAAAATGTATTTCCCATATGATGTCATGTATGCATCATCCCCTCATGTACACATATCTCATCATTTCCCTTGCCTCCTATTCATGTAATATTTAGTTCTAACTCTGTAAAAACAAATGACAGTCTTTTCTATTGCTCTACAATCATCACAAAAACAAAACAAAGGATTTTATCAATGATTTTAACAAAAATAATATAAAAGCCTTATTTTTACTCTATATCTCTTTGGCCCTTAATCTTGTCATGTACATGTGCTTTCCTACTTGGCTCTGGATGGCATATGGGCCAAGATAGTGGTGACCAAGTTTTTGGGAGGGTTGGGTCATGCAAATGTCTGATCTATCAAGAAAGACTCAGTCACCTATGCAATACTCAGGGGCAAGGACTTGACATCAGTTGTAGTACCGGGCCATGTCATCTTTTGCTTTGGCCAATGCCAACTTCACCTCTTCAAATGACTTCTCCATTCTGTCTTTGAACTCATTCACCATCTTGGTTTGGGATTTGGGTTCTCAGTGATATTAAGAGCTACTATTTAGATGTAAGAATGGCTTTTCTGTATTTATATAGTTTATATAGATCATGTGGTTGAACTATATTGTGTAAAACAACTTGTAATGATGAGGAATTATTATATTCTGTAGAGATGATAATTTGGCATTTTAGTACCAGTACCAAGAGACTGGTCAGATCTTCCAGACAACTTGTAAAATTGTTAGGATTTCACATAGTTAGATTCTGTGCTTGAAGACTTGTGAGTAACAATATAAGACTATTGGTAACCTATCTGAAAAGATTCAGATCTCAAATGACAAGCCTGACAATGTTCCTAATTGGGATTTTAGCAAAGCACTGAATAGAGCAAGGAGCAAACAGGCAGTTTAGTGTGTATCACTAGTTTTTTTTTTGTTAACTAGAACTATGCTAGTTATACATTGTTACAATTTCAAATGATCAGTAGTTTGAAAGAGGAAATAAATCCATTCTGGGATCGAAGTGACAGCATTCCATGCTGCGTGTAGTTAGGCAGTTGCATATATGCTATCCAGAATATATCAAATGTCTTTTTCCAATTGCTCTTTTTCTTCTTTTCTTCTTTTAGTTCAATTCCCTGAGTTCACTATGTCTGCAGCACATGCTATGCTCTTGAATGTGATAGTCAGCCCCAGTGAGTGCATATATGTGCTTGTTTTCCATTTTCCCTTGTGTCATTTGACTCCGGACCTTATCCGCCTTGTTCATCTTCATTTACAATGTTTTTTCTTATCTTTCCCTTTGTTCCTGTAGTCCTTGTGATCCTCCCTATCTCCAATCCACCCTTCTGACCCCATAGCTGCTCAGGCACTAACCAAACCAGAACCAAAAGTCATGCATATACCATACATGTAAATAATCGTAGATGACAGAGAAATGATGATATCTTTTTGATTCTTTTTGTAACCTCTTGAGATAGTTTATATCTTTCATGTCCCATGCATATACCAAGTGTTTTCTAGCCATTTGTTTTTCTTTTGCCTTTTATCTGGATTTTAATCTTTTTAACTAACTATAATGAATGAAAAAACTCCTTTCTGTATAACACTCAGGGCTTGAAATCCATACATGGGTGTCTCCCAGTGTCCAACATGAACAGGGTTTGCTGGGTGACTGAGTGTACCTGATTGTTGTACTGGAACTCAGCCAATGGTAGTAGATTGTCCCAGTTGTCCTGTCACTTGTTGACAAACAGGCAAGGTACTACTTGAGTTCTTGGTTGACATATTCAGTTTGGCTGTCTGCCTGAGGGTGGCATGCTCTCATGGCTGCAAGTTTGATCCTGAGGAGCTGATAAAGCTTGCAAGTGAATTCAGAGATGAATTGAGGTCCTTAGTCAGAGATGACTTGTTTCAGCTGTAGATAATAAGATTGGGTTGCTTAGTTGCTAAACTTTAGGGTAGGCAGATATATGAGAGGAGGGAGATGTTCTTTTACTTGTTCTAATTCTGGGAATAGAATTTAATGGTTTCTAAAAGCTTTTTAAATTTTATTCTAATAACTTTTGTTATATACTAAAAGTAGCATCTAACTATGCTGCGTATGCCTGCACATGCCCCTTCTAGAGACGTGTGCGATGTCCGCTGTGACATGCATGATGCATTGTTGTTGTCCCGGTCGTTGTGTGTGCGTATCTGTGTGTGTGTTGGCTTGGGATATGTGATGGGGGAAGTATGTATAGTAGGCATGTGTCTGTTGGTGTGTGATGGTAATGATGATGTACGTGCGATGGTTTGCGTGCGTGTGTGACTGACACGTGACTGATGCGTGTGTGTGATGGTGACGATGATGTGATGGGTGACTGATGCACGTCGTGACTTGCGCGTGTTGTGGGCGGATGGATTCAGCTTGGATTCGATGGTGCCGTGACGATGAAAGGAGCAGCAGCAGGTGGGGATATGTGGGGTATGACTGGTGGACAGGAGGATAAACAGATAGAATGGGATAGAATGAAAATAAAATGGAGTATGATAATCTGAATATGGTGGAATAGTAAGGGGAATTGGAGCCTATTTTCAACATCAGCAACCTGTGTAACTTCCATACATGTGTGAGGTAGAGCTGGGCTGCTTCCAGCACTGTGATGGTTGTGTTTGTGGGGAGGAAGTGTTCCCTCTTACTGACCAAATCCACCACATTCATCACCATGTTGTATCCATGGGCCTCAGGGAGTTTGACTATGAAATCCATGCTAATCGTGTCCCACCAAGACTTGGAGATTGGGAGTGGCTCAAGTTCTCCCATCAGCAGCTGTCTTCAGGCCTTGGTTCAGGTACAGAGGTTGCAAGTTTTTACATACTGTCCCATGTACCAAGACATCTACAGCCACCAGTAGTTCTGTGACAAGAGTTCAAGCATTTTCCACCTTCCCACATGTCCCACCACTTGCATGTTGTGATGTTGGGAGACGATATGTCATCTCAGTTTGGGATCATTAGGGACATAGATCCTCCCTTGGAAGTGCAAGAGGCCTTCCCACTCACTCCACTTGGCCAAGCCTACCAATTGGTCATGGCCCTTCCTCAGCTCAGTGATCACTTTGGCCACAGGATCCTCAGGTCCAGATGTTTAGAGGTGCACCCAAATATCCTGAAGGAGGTCTTGCTCTTCCCCCACTGCCATGACTCCTTCTAAGGCCCATATTGCAAACAGGTCCAGCCAAAGGAGGGTCATGTCTTTGTTATCCCCCATGCTGATGCCATGGTCTGACCTCCTTGAGAGTGCATCTGCCTTGCCCATGCTTTGGCCTGGTCAATGGTGGTGCATGAAGTCAAGCTGAGAGAGATAGATTGTTAGGGAATAGAAAATGATCCCTTGAAGTCTGGACACTTCTCAACCGGTTTTATATGTAGGAGTCCAAACCTCTCCTCCAAGGAATAATCCAATTTAAAATCAGTCTCTTCTGGACTACCAAAAAAAATATCATAATGTTTTTGCTGGCCATTTAAGAGTGAATTACCTCCAAGTAATTAACTCTTAAAACATCAAACTCTTCAAGTCCAAGGAAAACCTCCCAAAACACTCACACTTTTGGCTTATTTCTATTTGGACCCACAAGGACCCACAGCCAGGTGCCAAACACTTACACATGGAAAATGGTGCCAAACTGTTGGTTCTAGCTCTCGAGATTCAATTGTACAACAAATTCCTGGGTTTATGTAATAACTATCACACATAAGGTCAGCCCAGAAGCTCAGCTCGCTTACTATTAATATTTCATGACTTGACCAGTCATGAGACTACCAGCCGTGGGAATATGACTCATTACTGACTACAGGGTGACTCATAACTGCCACAGGCTTCTAGGACTTTCCATTCCTTTCCACAGTCTTTCCTTGTCAGGGAGTTACATAATCAGCATAAAATTAGTATAAATAGAGACTAGTCCTGTAGTGTAAAACAATCAATCTTACTTTCACCCATAATCCATCAGATTATCTTGTGCAGCAAGCACTCTTAGGTACGTTGGTCCGAAGACCAGTACCAATTCAACAGGTCCAAAGACTTGTTGACAGAGGTTTATTCCAAAGAGTAAATCTCAAACCCTTCTACCGAAGTGGAAGGTTTCTCAGCTAAAAACATAAAGGTACATAAAAACATAGTATAAGAACTAAATCAGATTTATAGAACATCCATGGAAATAATCCTAGGCAAGGGTAGAATAATAGTTCACACACATAAACTATTATTCCTACACGTAATTGACAAGGTCCCTGCCAAGGCCCCCTCTAAACAATTCTTTTTGGACATCAACCCAGACAGGCATTAGCTTGCTGTCATCTTGTCAGAGAACTTGATCAGACTTTCTTTACACCAAAGTTTTGTCATGATTCTCGGGTTACCTCTTTACAGTTCCAAAACATAGATGGATCACCTCACTTGTCTTCAATTGAGCTTCTTTGAGGTCTGAAAGTCTTCCTCTTGTGATCTGTCCAGATCTTGAACTTGAGCTGGGCCCCTTCCAGGAAGTATTGCCACTCCTCCAGTGCTTGCATGATGGCCAACATCTCCTTGTCATGGATCTCATAGTTCCATTTGACTGGACTCAGGCTATTGGTGAAGAAGGTGATTGGGTGCCATGTTCTGTCCTCAGGTGACTGTTGCAAGAGGGTGGCTCCTGTCATGAAGTCTGAGGTGTCAGCTTCCACTCGGTACATTCACAAGTTGTCTGGGAACATCAAGACAAGGGCCTAAGTGATCTTATCCTTCAGCCTCTGGAGTGCTGCTTCCTTGGCCTCTCCCCACTTCCACTGTTCTCCTTTCTTCATGAGATCAAACAAGGGTTGAGCATGGAGCAAAAAGTCTTTGATGAACTGCCAGTAGAAGTTGGTGAACCTGAGAAAGGACTGTACTTCTTTTTGGTTCATTGGTCTCAGCCATTTGGTCATGCCCTGAATCTTCACCAGGTCCATCTCCACCTTCCCTTCTGAGATGATTAGCCCAAGGTACTCTATGTGTGTCTGTTCAAACTCACACTTCTACTTCCTCAGGTAGAGCTTGTTTTCTCAGAGGTGTTCCAACACCCATCTTGTGATTGCTCAGTGCTCAGCTTGGGACTTGAAATAGATAAGGATGTCATCAATGTACACACAAACAACCCCTTCCATGATGAGGTCCTGGAAGATCTCGTTCATCATCATTTGAAATGTGGCTGGGCTGTTAGTGAGCCTGAAGAACATCACCAGCAGTTCAAACAAACCTCAGTTCATTCAGAATGTAGCCTTCCACTCATCACCCTCCTTAATTCAGATGTTGCTGTACTCCCATCAAATATCCAGCTTTGTGAAGTACTTAGCTCCCTTGAGTTGGTTAAACAACTTGGGTATGAGGGGGAGTGAGTACCAATTCTTTATGGTCATAGCATTCAAACATTGGTAGTCCTGCATGAGCCAATGTGAGCTGTCCTTCTTTTTGATGAAAAAAACTGGGGAGGCCATTGGGGATTTAGATGGCCAAATATGTCCCATGTCTAGGTCCTCTTGGAGAAAGTCATTGAGCTGGGCTTGTTCTAAGGGGGACATTGGGTACACCTCACAGTTGACCAGGTTGGAGCCTGGTTCTAGCTCAATAGCATGATCCCAGGTCCTTCACTCAGGGAGTTTGTCAAAGGATTCCTTCACAAACCCACCTTCAAACTCTTGAAGGTAGTTTGGAATCTTGGTCTTGGCTTGGGCATTCTTGTAGTATACTTCCCAGTCTCTGCAAGGTTGTCTGCATGGCTCAGATGTATTCAGGCTCAGGTGGCAGCATCACATACATCAGCCTGTCTCCTTCCTCCAACTCATCCCAGGGCCCCTCTGGCCCAGCATCACCCTCTTCCTTGTCTACCCCCCATTCATTCTCTTCCTCAGGCAGTTTTGGAAATGGGCCAGCTCAGCACATCTGGATCTGCTGCTCAGTTTTTCAGGTCTCCTTCTGTTCTTCTTGAACCTTGGCTTGGCAAGTGTGACACTGGTCCAGGCATCAATTCATTTTGATCTTCCAAGTTTGCCAGTCAATCTCAGGGTTGTACTTCTCTAGCCAGGTGAACCCAAGAATGATGTTCTGCCTGCCTAAGTTGGTGACTGAAAAGGTGGCACACTTGGCATGGCCTTCTACTCAGAGAATCACATCTATGACCTCTTGAATAGCCCCTGGTTCATTGGGGGATCCATCCACATTGTGGACAGGGGCCAGCCTTGGAGTTTCCAGGTGGTGAGGCAGTGACAATCAATGTAGGCTTGATTCATGAACAGTCCCATGGCCCCACTGTCAATAAGGGTGGGTCTGGATTTGATTTCAGCCATGTCCATTGTCTGAATCTAAACCTTGATGACCAGCGACTTAGGGCTTGGGTCAGCTGTGATCATGTATTTCTTTGGGAGCTTTCTTCCCTACTTTTGGAGCCATACCTGAGTATGCTTCAAAGTCTTAAGGTGTTAAGAACGGGCCGAGCCGAGGTTCTTGCTTGTTACTCGAGCAAGGTTGTAACTTCGAGCGAGGTTCGGAGTAGGGCTTGGCTTCAG
>QFEC01010726.1:1683-23827 GCA_003316585.1 Gomphus bonarii | reverse complement strand
ATTTACATGATTAGATAATATAGTTTTCGCTTTTTTGCCCTCCAACAGTAAATGAATGAAAAGGATAAAATGGAGTGAAGTAGAATGTAACTGAACTGAGCTGAATGTGATCCTAAGACTTGTTAGTCAAGGACTAATGAAGGACCTTGGTCATTGCAACTGAGCGAACCGAGGCTTGGTTGATCATACTTTGACAGGAACCTAACACATGACACTCTAACCCCAAAAAATAAGTGACACTTTATCTGACATTTAATTCCCTTCATTTACATCTCATTGCATTCAACACTTGTATAACATCTACTATCCATCCTCCCCCACCCACTCAATAACAAGCAACCTCTTCACTATAACATGACCAGCCAATCCAGCCAACAGAGTCTCATCCCACTTGAATCCTACCCTATATCATTGCACTGGTCTATTGACCCAAAGGACATTAGACAAATTGAGAGTCTCCTCAAACTCCCAGCTCCACCCAAACCCATCTTCTCCATTCCCTGGTGAAAGAAACCTCTCACTCACCTACCCTATGAGACTGGAGATGTAATATTCCTCAGCCAAGAGTCAATCCCCTGCACACTTGAGGGATTCACTGGGAGGGGCACTTGCAACACCACAGGGGAGTATGTGCGCAAGGCATCTTTCAAAACCTTCAGCAATCCATTCAGTACCCATGGCAATCACTACTCAGATCACAAGTTTGCCCTCCAACTGTACCCTAGGGTAGAACTCAAGCAGAACCTGACCTGGACCCATCCCTCACTCTGGTGGAGGCTGACAAGATGTGTTAATGGGTGCCTCCATTAACAATCTCGACAAAACTCCACATTGAGACACTGTGCATTAAGAGGGGGATGATGTCAGGGTTCAGTTTGGAGTTTGTTGTCAGTTCATTATTTCCTGTTTATGTCCTTCCATGTCTTTCTGTGACTTTCCATGACTTTCCAAGCCTTGTGTCTGCAGATTACATAATAAGCACCAGGCTAGGGTATATAAGTTGTGACTGGTGTAATGGTTACCCCTCTGCTTGATCTCTGAGGATTACTGCTACACCAGGTGGGCTCAATATGTACTTATTACTAGTAACTCTTGTATAAACTGAGGATTACTGCTACACCAGGTGGAAAACCCTCTTATCAGCTCATTAAATATTGGAGTATCTTGTTGTTGTAACCTTGTCAATAGCATTGCCCTCACAGATCCCCTAATAGAGCAGGATCTATTCAAGAGATAGTGGATGTAATTCTTTGAGTAGAAGGGCACTCCAAGGGCGCCACCTTCACAGTCACCAACCTGGGTAGACAGAACATCATTCTCAGGTTCACCTGGCTGGAGAAACACAATCCTGAGATCAACTGGCAAACTCAGAAGATCAAGATGAACTGATGTCTGAACCAGTGTCACACCTGCTGAGCTGAGGTTTGGGAAGAACAGAAGGAGACTCAAAGGACAGTGACAAATTTGGACATGCCAAGCTGGCCTGTTCCTGAAGCTCCCCAAGGATGAGGATGAGTGGAAGGAGGAGGATACTGGGCCAGAGGGGCCTTGGAAGGAGTTGGAGGAAGGAGACAGGTTGATGCATGTGATGCTGTCGCCTGAATAAAAGCACATCCAAGCCATACAGATGACCTCACAAAGGCTAGCAGAAGCACACTACAAGAATGCCTGAGCCAAGACCAAGATTCCAGACTACCTCCAAGAGTTCAAAAGCATGTTCTTAAAGGAATCCTTCAATGAGCTCCCTGAGCAAAGGATCTGGGACCATGCCATCAAGCTAGAACCAGGCTCCAGTCCAGTCAACTGCAAGGTGTACCCCATGTCCCCAGTGGAACAGGCCCAGCTCAATGACTTTGTCCAGGAGAACTTAGACACCAGATGTATTTGGCCATTTAAATTCCTGATGGTCTCCCTGGTGTTCTTCATCAAGAAGAAGGATGGCTCTCTTTGGCTCATGCAGGACTACTGATGACTGAATTCCATGACTATCAAAAATTGGTACCCACTCCCTCTGATACCAGAGCTGATTAACCAACTCAAGGGAGCTAAGACAAAGCTGGACATTTGGTGGGGTCACAGCAACATCCAAATCAAGGAGGGTGATGAGTGGAAGGCAGCTTTCTGGATGAACCAAGGGTTATTCAAACCGCTGGTGATGTTCTTTGGTCTCACTAACAGCCTGGCCACATTCCAAACAATGATGAACAAGATCTTCCAGGACCTCATCATGGAAGGGGTTGTTTGTGTATACATTGATGACATCCTCATCTATTTGAAGACCTGAGCTGAGCACCGAGTGATTACAAGGCAGGTGTTAGAATGCCTTTGGGAAAACAAGCTCTATCTGAGGAAGGAGAAGTGTGAGTTTGAACAGATGTGTATAGAATACCTTGGGCTGATCATCTTGGAAGGGAAGGTGGAGATGGACCCAGTAAAAATCCAGGTGTGACCAAGTGGTCTCAGCTAATAAACCAAAAGGAAGTGCAATCCTTCCTGGAGTTTGCCAACTTCTACTGATAGTTCGTCAAAGACTTCTCGCTCCATGCTCAACCCTTGTTCAATCTCATGAAGAAAGGAGAAGAGTGGAAGTGGGGAGATGCAGAGGAAGCAGTGCTGCAGAGGCTGAAGGATCAGATCACCTTGGCCCCAGTCTTGACCTTTCCAGATGACTTGCAAATGTGCTGAGTTGAAGCTGATGCCTTGGACTTTGTCATGGGAGCCACCTTCTCACAACAGTCACCTGGGGATGAGACATGCCACCTGATCACCTTCTGCTCCAAAAGCCTAAGTCCAGTCAAGTGGAACTATGAGATCCATGACAAAGAAATGCTGGCCATCATGCAAGCTTTGGAAGAGTGGCAGCACTTCCTGGAGGGAGCCTGACTCAAATTCGAGATCTGGATGGATCACAAGAATTTAGAGTACTTCCAGATGTCAAAGAAGCTCAATTGAAGGCAAGTGAGGTGGTCCCTCTACCTGTCTTGGTTCAACTTCATGCTTCACCACCAGCCAGGCCAAAGCATGGGCAAAGCAGATGCACTCTCCAGAAGGGTAGACCATGGGACTGGGGCAGGAGACAATGAGGACATGACCCTCCTTCAGCCAGATCTGTTCACTATTTGGGCCTTAGAAGGGGTCATGGTGGTGGGAGAAGAGTGAGACCTCCTTTGGGACATTTGGGTGCACCTGAAAACATCTGGACCTGAGGATCTGGTGGCCAAAGTGATCACTGAGCTAAGGAAAGGTCATGACTCATTGGGGCACTCAGCCAAATGGAGCAAGTGGGAAGGCCTCTTACACTTTCAGGGTAAGATCTACGTCCCCAATGATCACAAATTGAGGTGACACATCATCTCCCAACACCATGACACCCAAGTGGTGGGACACATGGGAAGGTGGCAGATCCTTGAGCTTGTATCATGTGTTAAGTGCGTGCACAACACGCCCTTGGTTCGGGTGGTTCAGCTCAGTCCAATGAGCCGAAGGCTGACATGGTGTTGGCTTCAACATTTGTGCATTGCACCTATCTATCTGCCGAGCCACTATATTTCGGGTGGGGCTTGGTTAGTGACCGAGGTTGTCGGAACTGAGCAGTGGACGAAGGGGCTTAAGAACTAGAGGATGTATGTCTAACTAAGTCGATTATCTGAATGAAGAATACATACAGGTAATGGGTAGCTTATATAGGAAAAGAGAAATGTTTAAGATATGCAACAGGGTTGCATTAGACATGGAAACTAGAATTAGGATATGTGGAGCGAAGGTACTAGAAAGAATGAAGGCAGGCATACATGCCTGTACATGAACCAAAGGGTACCGAAGCAAAGTGAATGAGTGAAAAGGATAAAATGGAGTGAAGTGGAATATAACCGAACCAAGCCGAATGTGATCCTAAGACTTGTAAGTCAAGGACTAATGGAAGGACCTCGGTTGTTGCGGCCGAGAGAGCTGAGGCTTGGTAGATCATACTTTGACATCATGAAACTACTGGTGGCCACAGATGTCTTGGTACATCGGTCAATATGCCAGAACCTGCGACCTCTGTACCTGAACCAAGACCCAAAGACAGCCACTGATGGGAGAGCTTGAACCACTGCCTATCCCCAAGTCTCAGTGGGATACAATCAGTGTGGACTTCATAGTTGAACTCCCCCAATCCCATGGCTATGATGCAGTGGTGAATGTAGTGGACTCAGTCAGCAAGAGGGCACATTTCCTCCCCACAAACACAACCATCATGGTGCTCAGCATGGCTCAGCTCTACCTCACACACATATGGAAGTTTCATGGGCTCCTGAGGCAAGTCGTATCTGACTGAGGTTCACAGTTCATTGCTGAGTTCACTTGCAAGCTTACCAGCTCCTTGGGATCAAACTCACAGCCACAACAGTGTACCACCCTCAGGTGGACAGGCAAACTGAGCATGTCAACCAAGAACTGGAAAAGTACCTTTGGTTGTTTGTCAATGAGCAACAGGATGACTGGGATGACCTGCTCCCATTGGCCAAGTTCCAGTACAACAACCACATACACTTGGCCACTCAGCAAACCCTGTTCATGCTAGATACAGGGAAGCACCTACACATGGGCTTTGAGCCTGGAGAGCCCAAGTCCTGAACCAAGATGGTAAACAAATTCAAAGACAGGATGGAGAAGTCATTGGAGGAGGCAAAGTTGGCCTTGGCCAAAGCAAAGGATGACATGGCTTGGTACTACAACCAGTGCCATGTTCCAGCCCCCAAGTATCACATAGGTGATCAAGTCTTCCTCAATGGATCTAACATTTGCATGACCTGACCCTCCCAGAAGCTCAGTCATCACTACCTCAGGCCTTACATCATACAGGGCCAAGTAGGGAAGCACTTGTATAAGCTCCAACTCCCCCCATCCATGTCCTGACTTTATCCAGTCTTTAATGTGGTCAAACTGCTCCCAGCTGCTGAAGACCTGATACCTGGCTGAAGGGCTGAGCCACCCCCACCACCTGAACTGGTGGATGGAAAGGAGTACTATGTGGTTGAGAAGGTATTGGACAGTCAGCTGATGAGAGGCCAAATCTACTTCCTGGTAAAGTGGGAAGGGTATGGATATGAGGAGAACACTTGGGTAGCTGAAGAGGACATGGCAGCACTGGCAAAGGTACAAGAGGTCTACCACTTACACCCAGGAGCACCCCAAAGGATTCAATCAGTGGCTTTTGAATCAATAATGGCATGTGCTTCAAGGATGCAGCACTCTAGAAGGGGGGTGATGTTAGGGGACCACCTGTTTCATGACCTGAACTGATGCTGAACTGATTCACCTATAATGATGGTAACTGAGCTGAATTGAGCATACATATGATAAGAGCTACAACAGCTGCTTGGTCCAACCGTGCAACATACCAAACTGAGCAGCCAAGGTGCCAGCCTGAGTACCAGAATGCTGGATATGAGTTGTGGGGCCAGCATACCTTAGGGCCCAGCCAAGGGGTAAGGTATGCTGAGGAAGTAGGAATCAGATGACAAGTATATAGGTTGCATAGCTCACTAGCAAGGGACCCTAAGTTCTCCTCTTAGGTTTTTCCCCTTGCTAGGTGAGGCTCCAGTTCTATGTACACAGTCTAATATACTTAGGTTTTCCCCCTTGCTAGCTTTGGTCGCATGACTTCAGTAACCTTGGTGAATGCTACAGGGGTTGCCCTTACAACTGGATTGTTGAATTTGTCTGGGCCAAAAGGCTCAAAACCCATCACCTTCCTGGTGCCATACCTGTATATAATATTGGTGGCACTCCTAATGAAGCAGGCTCAAGCAAGGAAGGGGTTGACCTCATCTGTGCATATGGGAATCACTGTCTCTCTGTTCATCAATAGGTGAACTTAGGCACTGAGGTAAATTCATCTGCATCGGCTCGAAAATCAACGTTTCAACAGTAGAGTACAACTAGTAAAGAAAAGCATCATCCTTCACATTAATTCTTATACTCTAATTTATGACTTCTCCCCACGTTCTGCAGTCTCGATCTGGTGCTGTTTTCTCAGGAGAAGTCTCTTGCACGGCCCTTCAAAAGATATTAGTGTATTGAATCGTTCCAAGTTATACATGCTCACACACGAGAGTTGGCGGGTCTGTCACTCTGGATTTTATCATCACGTTGCTTTCGAATAGAAATGAAGTGCGCCAACCCAATCAGGGTTGCGGACGAAAGGATAAGAATACCCGTGAATATGATAAGGTGTTCGAATCGCTTTGGAGTGAAGGAAGGCTGGACAAATGCTCCTGCGGTAGGTGTCCCTACCAGGGATGCAATGGCCACAAAGAAATATAAAGTCCCTGAAGTCGATCAGCCGAGGCAGTGAACAGTTCTTTAGGAATATACCCAATCTAGCTCCAAATTTTTCCATTGGTGTGATAGTAGCAATGTATGCGGGTAACATGGAAACAAAGGAACCTAGTGAATGTTATTTTGCAAGATGAGTTAGGGACAGAGCGCGCACTTGAGAAGACGCCATATAATGCGCTGAACAGGATGATAGGAACAGCTCCTCTGGATGGAAGCCAAAGAGCTAACACAATACCACCTGAAATTACCGTCGATGGGATAAGGACTTGAAGTCTAATGGAAAAACGTATGAGCATACACGGTAGAGATATTTCCAATATCATTTCTTACACTCCAAAGCGGTCTCCAAGAAAGCCTGGTATGATTCGGGCGGGTATGCCGCAGCCGTTGATAATAGCAAGAAGGTAAGGCGAAAGACTGGTGGAAACACCATTGAATTCGGCATATTCTTCTATATAAAAATACGGAATGAATAGGGCGTAGAAGTACCTGGAGAAAGAGGCTTAGATCAGATAGCGCTGATATCACCCGAATTCAAACGCACAAACAAGACGAGATAGTTGTAAGGGTATAACGAACATCATGAAATCCATGTAGATCAAAGAGCTGGGAGACTGTGACGACATGCTTGTTGTTAATAGGTAATCGCGTTTTGACGGTCAATCCAGCCACAATGAGACAAGCCAATGTTACGAAACCTGAAATTCGAACAGCCCAGTGGAACCCGAATTTATGTTGTAGTTGTCGCAGCATAATAGGATAAACCACACCCCCCAAGGAAGATCCAGCGATGATGATACCCAATGCATATCCCCTTCGGCGCTTGAACCAATGGCCCACAACGGCTACCGAAGGAGTGAATCTGGTATAAAGGGTCAACGATTAAGATTGGTATAGAGAAAATCGAAGGGGTCACATCATGCAACTTCCGGTTCCGGAAAGCACCCCTTGGACAAGAAAGAACTGATACGGACGGTCCCGCTGGCAAAGAGACACGAGCATTAGAGAAAGCACCACGAAAAAGCTTCCTAACGGGAGTAAGACCTGTCAGTTGTTCCAGTCAGCATAATGCAGGATACGAGGCGACTCAGCCTACGCTCAGGCCGTGGGCATCGAATATTTTACCCGTGATCGGACCACCAGCGTACACCAAGCAGATTTGGACAGCGCCAATGAGAGAAATCGTAGTGGAGGAAGATTTTGAGAGCTGAACATCTGTATAAAATGCTTGAAAGAAACCCTGGGCCATGTTTCAATGAAGAAAAATGTCACATTCGATGTTAAACTGACGTAGGCATTGATGATTCCTGTAGCAGAGAATAGAGCGAGGGCACTGCCCATAACTACAATCCAGCCTCTACCTCCATCAGGGGGATCTCCGGGCGAACTGTCCAGATTGCTTTCTGGGTCGACATGTTGACTAGTGGACTCAAGCTGGGGAGGAGAGACTTGTAAGTCGTGAACGTGGCCATCTGACATTGCGATCTTGCTACCAGTGGGGGCCCTACTACTAGTAGAGGGGACTGTCTAAAACCAGAACGAAAACCTGTTAGGCTGTTTTAAAACACCAGCAAGCAATAGTTATTTGTACTCGTTCCGAAGGCGAATTCTTTGAAAGAATCGCCCACGCCGAGACATGCAGATAGATACTGATCAAAACTTGCGAAATCTGATAATATTAACCGGTGAGAATCCGTCGCGGTTCCAGTTCCGTGACGCGCGGGAAGATTAGAAGGACCCTTTGCCGTATCCCGGACATGGCTCTGGTGCTTAAGCTTGGTAGGGTAAGTGCTACAATTTATACCTAATGAAGACATAAGGATGCATGTGGCCGCATGTCCGCCGAAGAACTTGAACTTGATGGACTTGGTCGCACGGCGCAAGTGCGTTTTGCATCTTGGCTCCTAAACAAAACCTCCTATGGCGCGATGAACCCAATCACGTCACGTGGAGAATGTCCTAATACAGGAAGGCGATAAGTCGACATACTGCTCTCGTCGGAGGTCGCCGGGCTACAGGGCTAGTTGGAGCTTAGGTCTTCAACCATGATGAGAACACGCGCTCTTTGTCTCGCAAGGACAGGTCTGCACCTCTTACAACCTTGAAATGGTTTATTTAACCCCATTGCTTTTAGCTGCTTCCCAATATCAAGTTTTACTCCGAAATGTCGCTCCTAAGTCATATCGCAGGTGCCCTTAAGTTTATAATTGAAACATCGCTATTTCTAATGAATCTTATTAGAGCCGTCCAGACGCAATCCCTCCCATCTTCTACATCTCAAGAGATTCTTAACAGCCAGCGTCTGCGTCGGCCCTCCAGTCCTCACTTCACTATTTATCAGCCGCAGCTCACTTGGCTGGGCAGCATCGCCAACCGCGTCACAGGTAGCGCTCTTAGTATCTGTGAGTCTTACTGTAGTCCATAACATACCATACGAAATCGGCAATGTGCGTGCTCACAGTGTTGTATGGCTTCTCTCTGAGCTATCTCATCTTGCCTGCTGTCGGAATGCCTTTTGATGGGACCGAGCTTGTTGATCTTGCCCATTCCTTACCTGAATGGGCAAAGTACACTAGCAAGGTTCTTCTTGCTGGGCCATTTGCCTTCCACAGTTGGAATGGGATAAGACACCTGCTCTGGGATACAGGTAAATGTACGCACAATTTTCGCTCTTCGCTGGCCACTTCTGAGTTATAGCCTACCAGTTTTGAGTGTAAAAGGAGCATATGCTACTGGTTATGCTGTGCTTGGCGCTACCGCTGTCACCACTGTTGGCCTCCTATTTGTTTAAGAAATTCCAACATGCCACGATGTAGACACGTTTGTGCCATAGAAGAAGCTCATTTCAAATTTCGCGCGACTCTTACTGCCAATTATACCGATTCACCGATTCAATATTTGATTTACCCTTTTGATTTAGGCGAATACGAGCCCTGTTGTCCTAACAAACATCCAGCGCAGTCATCCGAGGTCATTAACCCTAATTTACAGTAGAATCTTTAATCACTTGGTTTTGCGCTTGTCGCGCATTTAGCTCCGGGGATCGGGTCATCGTCGCTTAATCGTTTATATCTTGTGCCTCCGCACTTCGGGGAAGTGGCGCTCAGGTGTATCAACCTGCCAACTAGGTGCGACACCGGGACCGTTTTAAGGCAGTGCCGATGCAGTCAATGACACCAGAAGTTGAATGAGCCATGGAAAAGGGCCTATTTTTTTTCAGATGTCAAGTTTCTCACTAGACGAGAATTCGACCGGCCGAGTTCGCATGGTTTGCCGTGGAGCTGACTCATACATACGCTTTTCACGGAGATGTTTATGCCATAGAAAGTTTGTGGCTCAATCCTTATGGTTTTAGGGGATAAAGGTCTGATACCCTTTTACTTCGACTATTCGCTGCACCCTGAAGTCATATATCAGGCTCGTATCCTGGACTCCGAAGCGCTGAAGTAGGGCTACTCCCAGTGAGTTCCTATGTTAACTGCAATCCCGTCTCCAAGAAGGGTACCCTTGAGATGGTGACCCGAGAACCATTCTCGCCGTTCTTGATATTCCCATTCTCTGTTTTTGCGGAGGAGTGTGCATGCTTGCTGGGTTCTACAGTGTCACCCATAGTTGGAAGACGGTAGGCACCAAGCAGCCCCGAGTCGGTGGACCCAGCGCAAGATGAGAGCAAATAAAAAGGCCGGCAGATTCCCACGTATCTAACGTCCCTCCAATCAAAAGAAAAACTTGTATCAAGCTTTCTGTTTCACTGAGTGATGCATTGGTTGACGATGGACAAGCTCAGCTGGAAGAAGAGGGTAATGGGACTATCGTTAGATTCTTAGTAGCGACCATCGATGGAAAGTAGTCGGACAGGAACATGGAAAATGACTCAAACTTTACGGAATCAATACATGAGTAACTCACCCTGTACGCGTGCTCCAACCCACAAAAGCACAATTAGCGGGGTGGTCTAATTCTTTGAACTAGGTCAATGACCATGACAAACATAGTGCTTTCAACGAGACTTCAAATTGAACACCATTCCGCTCTATTGTCAAGTGCGCCGGGTCCCTGTCCCTGTTCTACGACTGGGTAATAACACGCACAATAACCTCAGATTCTTGGGTTATGTTCTGGTCGAGGTCCGTTTGACTGCTGCATATTCATGGCTCGTAGTCTCACGATGAGTCCGGACGGCGTGATGCTGGCTGCCGGGACTGGGGTTGGGTCTCAGCTTGAACTCTCGGCCCATTCAAATGGTCGCTCCTATCCTATCTCAAATGAGGGTTTGAACAATCACCACCACCAATTATGAAGTATATGGAAATTCCTGAACTTGCCTCCCTCTCACGCAGTCTACACCACCATTCAGCAGAATGTACCGTACACACGCGGATAGAGGCCTATTCATGCAAGTCCATCAACAAAGAGAAGAAGCTGTTCGCGTCTCTCGAACACTCGTATCTCGAGGATATAGCATCTCCCCGCTCGCTTCCTTCCAATGCCAGCCCGCAGGACGATCTCACTCCCTTTGGTCACCTCGCACACCCGACAACGCGAAAGACGCTGTATCTTCTAATCGCCACTCTTAACGTAGCCTTCCCGGATCATTCCTTTTCAACTCTTCGTCCGGACTCGTTCGTGCGGGAGCCCTCGGGCGCACACATCTTAAATGCTCTCTCTACCACTCTCATCTCTCTTCGTGCACCTCCTAACAGCCTGGGTGTCTCTCCTCCACGCAGTTATGCCTCCTACCCACCTCCTCCCGATCCAGAACCATCTACTTCTTCCTCTCCTTTCTTCCCTTCCTCCGTTCCTACATCCTCGTCCCCTCCAAACCCCTTCTCCAACACCGACGCCTCTCCGCCAGCCATCATGTCAGGCACTCACCCAACACTGTACAAACTCCTAGACGACGTCATCAAACTTGCCGAATGCGAAGTATTCTCCTACTCGCCAGATATCAACTCAGATCCTCATGCGGGTGATTCAGATGATGATGAACCGGAAAGTGACGAGGAGCCCGAGTTTTCTGACGATGAGTACGATTTTGATGACCTAGCATACCAATCAGAGCCAGAGGATGAATACACTTTCACGTTTGATGAGGAAACCCAGCCTGAAGCAACATCAATATCACCGCCCAAGTCCCGTTGGATTCATGACCCGCCTAGAAAACGAACGAGTTCTTCTGACGACTCTGCACTCGATTCGCCGGAACGAACGCGCCCTCGTCACATCCCTTCTTTCCGCCACAGACGCCCTCGAACGCCACTACTCTGGTCTTCTCATTGGTTCTTTTATAACAAGAAGCTTAAACGTATTTTGTTCATTTCTGTTTGGGCAAGAAAGAAGTCATGGCCTGTCTCCACAAGTGCCCTCGAAGACTACAGTGGGTACCGACTGCCTAGCAATGCAGAAACTTTTCGAGGCTGGCCAGGCGACATCGGCGCCGGTGCGAGAGCGCTGGGTCTTGCGAAGAGTTTGTAATATTATCTGGTGAGTTTCTCTTTATGGTGGAACACCATTATTATCTCAGGAGCCTACTAACACTTATGTGTGACATTGAGAGACCCAAAAGGCCACTGTATCAACATCACGGTCCTCTGGGGATCACATTCCATATACCCCACAAGACTCAACGGCGTTTATCATTGTTTTAGCCTCTATGTTCTGTACTCTTGGACATTGCCAATTGCGCTGGTTATGTAAACCTAAATCTGTTGTAGTCCATTCCTTTTTATCCTCATATAAATTGTTTCCTCAGCGGTTTTTCTTGATACCTACTGCTCTGCTTATTTTTTGACTACTATTTATTCAGCTTGTTTTGTTTGAACATATTGGTGTCCGAGTCATCTATCCGAAGGTGGTGCGATGCTCCTGCCATACATGTACTAGTACTGTACACCGGCTCTAAATTACAGCGTATAAATAATGACTGGAATATATTGGTTTTGGCTGAGAATCAGTAATACGACTGATCGACATCCATCTGATGTTTTCCTGCGTCTTAGATTTTCAATGTTCACGTGCGCGACAACAATGCTATCTTTGGGTATAGTATTCGCATGGCAACTTTCCACCTTGTCTACTGGCGTCCCTTTGTTACATCACGTACTAGTTTCATCACGCACTTGACGCAATCTGACGCTAAGGCACGGGGGCAAAGTAGGAGTTTCTATCTAAGGGTCATACAGTCTATAACGTGTTAAAAGCCTTAGTGGCCTGGCACTTTAACCACCTACCGACGGCCCAAGTCACCTGAGGCAGCTGGTGCAAGATAGTTTATTGTATAAATTTAGGTTGATATATAGATATGTGGAATGGCCAGGCCAAATTTCAAGGCATGTCTTTGCCCGCCCACCATGGACTCCAAGGGCCGTCACATCAAACTTAAAAGACTCGATCTGGAAAGAAGTCCCCAAGTGGAACCCTTTGTGGGAGTTCTTGACCATTACTCAATACAATTCCCGGACAATGTAGTGCTGGCGACATGGGTAGACGACGCGTTGGTGGGATCTCGTTTGAAGCAATAGCTCCCACATTTGAATACATCTCCAAGTATGTCAAAGACACTGTTGGACAGGACTAAATAGATGGCTGTCAAGATCTTTGACCAAACTATGGTCATGGACTAAGGTATTAGTACCCCTATAGTAGCTCAGTGATTGTTGGTGATCATTTGGGTACCTTTAGTGATTGTTCTGCTGATCTAATTTTTCCTATTGACATATGTTTTAGTTCCACATGGTGTTAAGTCTGGAGTTGAGGATGTCTTGTCCAAAGGGATTCTGGAGTGGTTGAGCTGTCAAAGTCAAACCATGGTATGGAGTCAAAAGGAATTGGCTTCAACTTATGTGTTGTGCCCTCTTATTTCATCTTGTCCTTGTATTTACAGAGGTGTTACAGAGTGAGGTTGCAGAGTGAGGTTGCAGAGCAAGTTCATGGAGATAATGAGGAGGAGACTAAATTGATATTCAAACTAGAGAACTAGCTACAAATACATGGAGGTTTGAATACATTCAGAATGTGGGATTAATATGGAACAGGGTCATCTGAATGTGGGAAAATATACTTTTGGCACTGATCAATGATATAAAAACCATTTTAGGTAGGATTTTCATCATTAGGTGCATCTATCACAGAACTACCACCATCCCTGCATCCCATGCCCCAGCCCCCCACATTTGGGATACCTCATACCTAGACCAAGCAGTTGTTACTTCACTTATCATTTGAATGTGCAGTTTGATTCAGTAACCTTTGGTATGGACAGATCAGCTCAGGATCAGTTTGGGATTTGAAATGGGTGGTCCCCTGACAGCTTGGGCAATGTTGATGAAGTGGTGAGGAGCTCAGTGATGATCCTTCATGACTATTTTTTTGAGCTCTATTTCTTCTTGTACAGCATTATTGAAAGGCCTGAAATCCATTTCAAGTTTGGCATGAAAATCTTTCCCAATTAGAGAGCCAGGTAGGCTCAGGAAAGATCTTGCCAAGGATGGTGGGTTCAAAATACTGGAGAGTGGGGCCAGAGAGGTACAAGATGGCATACCAAATCTTTGATGTGCTTGTCTTGAAAGCAGATAGGTGATCTCAAAAGTTCAGCATACAGTACATTGAAACAAGAATGTATGGAGCTTAGCTTGATCCATGCCATTGTAAACCTTGGGTTTGTGGATTTTGGCTCAGGAGCCTGAGTCCACAGTGGGTGGTTGGGTGAGACATTTGAAAACCTTTTTGATGAGCTTATCTGAGTTGATATTCATATCAACACTATGAGCATCTTGTAAGGGGTTGTCATTATCATCTGGGTCACCTTCAGGAGGGCCATTATCAGGAGGCCTGCCAGGCAGAGGAGGAGTCCTGCATCCCTGGTCTCTGATAATAGACATGTTAATATGAGATCAGGAGTGTGAGTCAGAAAATACTGTTAAGAATGGGTTGAGCTGAGTTCTTGGGTAAAGCTCATATGAGGTTATGACAATGAGTGAGGTTCAGAGTAGAGCTTGGCTTCAGCTTATGTGCTGTGCCATCCAGATCCTGTAAGATCCCTAATTTCTGAGGGTGAGGTCTAATGGAAAACTCAGGGTAATCTTAGTTGATTTTCTAACCACAGAACTACTAATTTACATCTGTATTATATACAAGATTAGTATTTCAAATAGTCAAAATGATTTCAAATCAAAAGAACAAGGGGATTTCCAGAACAGGAATTAAAACAAAGGTGAGGTGAAACATGGATGAGTAAGAATAAGGTTTGGGCAAGGTGTGTTACAAAGATTGTTGTGTGAGGCAATGGAAAATACTAGAATAGGAAAGTGTACCATGTGCAAAGAAATTAACCAAATAAACAAAGCAAGGTCTAGAATCTGGGCTGAGTAAACAAAGGGCTGAGTTGGATTACTCAAATAGGTGAAAGGGTTACTCAATCATGATGACTGAGTGAGTGAGGATCTTATGAGGTGAGATCCTAACAGGCTTGGCTTCAGCTTATGTGCTATGCTGTCCAGATCCTGTAAGATCTCTAATTTCCAAGAGTGAGGTCTGACAGAATACTCAGGGTAATCTTGGTCAATTTTCTGACTACAGAACTACTAATTTACATGCATATTATATACTAGATTAGTATTTCAAATAGTCAGAAGAATTTCAAATCAACAGAACAAGGGGATTTATAGAATGGGAATCAAAACAAAGGTGAGGTGAAACATGGATGAGTAAGGATAAGGTTTGGGTGAGGTGTGTTACAAATATTGTTGCATGAGGCAATGGAAAATACTAGAATAGGAAAGTGAACTATATGCAAAGAAACTAACTGAATAAACAAAGCAAGGTCTAGACTCTGAGCTGAGTAAACAAGGAGCTGAGTGAGATTACTCAAATAGATGAAAATATTACTTAATCATGATGACTAAGTCAGCAGGGATCTCATGAGGTGAGATCCTAACAGTTCTGACTTACCCATGTTTCACTTTACCTTTGTTTTAATTCCAATTCTGGAAACCCTTTTGTTCTTTTGACTTGAAATCACTATGACAATTTGAAATACTAGTATATGATATATATGTAAATTAGTAGCTCAGTAGTCAGAAATTTGACTAAGATTTCCCCCAAGCTTTTGTCAAACCTCACTCCTCTGAAATTAAGGATACAATGAGATCTGGATGGCATAGCATATAAGCTAAAGCCAAGCCCTACTCTGAACCTTGCCAAGCTTATACAAGACCTTGCATGAACCCCCATTCTTAATGGCAAGGTTCAAAGTAGGGCTTGGCTTCAGCTTATATGCTGTGCCATTCAGATCCTAATTTACCCCTAATTTCAAAAGAACAAGGTTTTGTAGAATGTGATATGAAGAGTGGATTTTTAGCTAGGGTGATGGCTCTGTATATATATATATTTATAGATCTTTTTGTGATGGTCTATACTATGAATATTGGTGTGTACTACCCAGGACTTGATTATTCTACCTTAATGTAATGAACTGGCCCTTTAGCACTCATATTAGGAAATTGGACTGATATTCTGAGTAATTTATAAATTTGATAGAAATACAAGCTAGTTGTCTCTATGTTCAATAACTCATGAGCAATGTCAAAATAGGAGTGATAACCTATCTGAGAAATCTCAGATCTCAAATGATGAGTCTGAAAGGTGTTTCCTAATCAGGAATTTACCAAAGTGCCAAACAGAACAAGGAGCATAAAAGCAATAGGACATTTTAGACTAAAGTACTACTAGCTAGAATAATAGTACTTATACATGAGATCAATATCCAATTGATGATAGAGAAAAATAAAAACTACTTTGGGGGCAAAGTGGCAGCTTTCTGTCCCATATATAGTTATGCAGTCACATATATGCTACCTGGACTATTTGAAATAGATGAAAAAGCATTGGAATTTATTCCCCTTCCTTCCTTTCTTCTTTATTAATATTATCCTTGAGTTACTTATGACTGAAACACATGATACTCATCCAAATACAGTAGACAGCACCAGTGAGTGCATATATGCACTTGTTTTTGGTTTTCCCTTGTGTCACTTGACTTCAGATCCTCCTCACTCTCATACATATGTATTTCCAATTGTTTCCCACTCCTTTCCTTATCTTCCAGTAGCTCCCCCTGTCTTACTTCCACTCTCCTGATTCCATAGCTACTTAGGCACCTATCTGCCTGGAGGTAAATCCCCATGTACAAAAATACAAGTAAAAATTGATAGAAGGTTGAAAAACAATAATGTAGCTGTAATTCTTTTTGGAGATCTTTTGGATCTCTTCTTTCTTTTATCTCCAGTGGATATACTAGTTACTTTCTCTCTATGTGTCCCTTTTTGAGTTTATTTTAGTTTTGTTCTCTAACTAAATAATAAATGAAATTTCTTTCTCTTTCTTTATAACAGAATGTACAGGGGATATCTTAGTCAATTTTCTGACTACTAACCTACTAATATACATACAAATTTTATACTAGATTATTATTTCAAGTGATGTTCTTGATTTCAAATCTGTTAAGAACGGGTTAAGCCAAGTTCTTGGTTAAGGCTTGTGTGAGGTTGTGACAACAAGTGAGGTTCAGAGTAGGGCTTGGCTTCAGCTTATGTACTGCACCTTCCAGATCCCATAAGGTCCCTAATTTCTGAGGGTGAGGTCTGACAAAAGCTCAGGGTAATCTCAGTCAATTTTCTGACTACAGAACTAGTAATTTACATACACATTATATATGAGATCAGTATTTCAAATAGTCAGGATGATTTCAAATCAAAAGAACAAAGGGGTTTCCAGAATGGGAATTAAGATGAAGGTGAGGTGAAACATGGATGAGTAAGAATAAGGTTTGGGCAAGATGTGTTACAAAGATTGTTGTATGAGGCAATAGAAAATACTAGAATAGGAAGGTATACTATGTGCAAAGAAATCAACTGAATAAACAAAGCAAGGTCTAGACTCTGAGCTCAGTAAACAAAGGGCTGAGTGGGATTACTTGAATAGGTGAAGAGATTACTTAATCATGATGACTAAGCAAATGGGGATCTCACAAGGTGAGATCCTAACAAAATCAAAGGACAAAGGGATTCCCAGCATGGGAATTAAAACAAAGGCAAGGTGAAACATGGGTGAGTCAGAAGGGTGAAATTAAGTGAGGGTGTATGACAAATGTTGTTGTGAGGTTGAACAGAAATTACTGAATGAGGAAATATATCATGAGTGGAGAAGTTGACTGAATAAAAGAAATGATGTGATTGAGGTCTAGCCCCAGAGGCTGAGTAAAATAAATAGGCTGAACAGAGCTACTTGAAAGAGGAAAAAAATTACTTAATATGGATGACTAAGCTAGTGGGGATCTTGCTGGTGAGATCCTAACAGTGATGATGATGATTGTATTATATATGTATACACATATACACATGATGCCTCAACTCAATATATGTTTGGGTTGGGTAGTTTTGACCCCACAAAACATTTAGACTTATTTGGACTTGACTCAGCTCATAAATGGTGCAGGTATTGCTCATTTTTGCAACATTTGCAATGTGAATTTGCCTTGACTCAACTTGACTTGTGTGTCCTGATATGAATGGTTCAAGCTCAAAATTGAGAGAATATTTGGACAAGTGAAAATTTAAAGCAGATCAAAAGACAATTGTTAGAGCTCATATCTGATTTGATAACAATGCACTCTGATACTCTCATCTTCACTCAAGTAGAAGACAGCCCAATGATCTATCCTGATTAAGGAATGAATTCATGTGAAAATGCACTATGTCAGAAACACTTGCCATGTTGATGAATTTTATGAAACTCATGAATATTACAAGATTATTATGAGCCAATCTGGTCAAGACTATTGAATACAAGCTTTCTATGCTGTTATCAGGTGGATCCGACCTATTTGGCATGCATGTATACATGTACATGCATGTATTTGCATGTTTTTCGATGATTATCAGCCTATATGGCTACTGACTACAATTTAATGCTCAAGACAGTTTAAAACAATTTTTGCAGCATTTTTCTGTATTTTTCCAATGCCTTTTACGATGTCAATGATTATTTTGCTGCAATATGCACTCAAAGCAAAGCACTCATGCAGAGGCATTTATGGGCGCTTATGGGCACTAAAGCATTGAAATACTTCCTAATCCATTACTTTTGATCCTATCAACTTCTATTCTTCAAGACCAATTCAAAACATGTCAACACACCTGATGTATCAATTTCTAACAAATCCAATCATCAGAAATCCCAATATTCATCATTTTCCCGATTAGGACAAATATAGGCACATGGACATTCACATATTTTTGTAGGACTGGCACAAGCCTAGCCAGCCACCAGCCTTACAAAAAGCATATAGTTTTTGAACATTAGGTTTCTAGTATGTACTCTATTATGTTTGATTGTCTTTTTCTTTCCCCAATCCCTGTATAAACATTTTTCATGTATGATGTCATGTACACCTCATCCCCTCATGTATTCATGTCTCACTGTTTTTCTTTGTCCCCTATTTGTACAGTATTTAGTGTAAATAATGTAAAAAGAACAAACTGAGCTGTTGTTGATCTTTGACTGTCATTCTGTGAACTGAAAAATCAAATTTATTGCAATTTCCCCCACATTCTTAGGCTCTTAATCTTGTCATGCCATACTACGGTGGGCTGGATATGCATATTTATCATAACTCTCCAAATAAATACAATCACTAATAGTGTCTCTGTTCAGTTTTATATAGACCCACTGATGGATTTTTTTTCAGCATCTGATTTGAATCTGCTGATTGGTTTGACCATTAGCATGGACATCTCTTCCCTTTCAACATGATCCACTCATAGGGAGATTCATCACTAGGTGTTGTGATTAACGCAGTAGTCTAGAGACAAGTAGCTCAGTGAAAGGACAATTCACTGAGCCTATTGTTATTATCATACCTAGAGACAAGTAGCTATACAATAGAGTGAGCCTACGTAGTCTCTTGGTGTATACAAGGGTATATACCTCAGTGAAAGGACAATTCACTGAGGTGTATCTATCAACATATTCATAACTTATAATGTCTCGGTCATCTATGATCAAGACTATATTCTGCAGGATTCTGCATTCTATGCTTACTGTTATCCATCCCAACACCCTCCCTTAAGCTGAATGCAGCCTGACTAGCATGTTAAGGTGCAAGACTTTGTGCCGAGGGAGAGCCTTGGTAAACATGTCAGCCGCCATGTCTTCTGTAGGGACGTAGTCAATTTGAAGTAGTTTTTCCTGAACTGAGTGATATATAAAGTGATATCAAATGTCGATATGCTTTGTACATGGGTGGTACTGTCATTCTTAGTAATGGCAATGGCAGAGACATTGTCAAGATGTATGGTGAGGGGCTTCTCAAGGGGACGTGCAATCTCAGTAAGGAACATGCATTTTCACAGCACTTCTTTTGCAGCATGTGTTGCTGTAATATCTTAGCCTCTGTGGTTGAAAGTGCAATGATTGCCTGTTTCTTTGAGCTCCAGGAGACTGCACCACCATTTATTGTGAAGACATAGCCAGATATTGAGTGCCAATGCTCCTGGGATGCCCAATCTGCATCTGAGAATACCTCAAGGTCTTTCCTTGTACCACCAATGACAAGACATATGTCCTTTGTCCCTTTGAGGTAACAGAATACTCATTTGACTGCTTCCCAGTGCAACCTTCCCAGATTTTGCATGAACTGGAATAGGAAGGAAACTGCAAAAGAAATGTCTGGGCAAGTGCCCAGTGCTGTGTACATGAGGGAGCCAATGGCTTCCCTGTAAGGTATGCCATGCATATCCTCAAACTGGTGAGGGGTGAATGGGTATTGCAACTGAGAAAGCCTGTGATGGGGGTCAAGTGGGGTAGTAAGTGGATTTGCATCCTGTAGGTTAAACCTTTCAAGGATCTTCTGAACATATGCCCACTGTGACAGTGAGATTGTGCATAACTTGTGGTCCCTCTTTATCTCAATTCCCAGTAGCCACTGCAAGTCCCCAAGGTCCTTGATTTTAACTATGGTTCGCAGCTCATCCTTGAATTTGCAAATCACACTTTTTGAATTACTGGCCATTGTGAGATCATCAACATCAACAGCAATGATGAGGGCGTCTTGACCTGCATATCTGTAGAATATTGCATGTTCTACCTCATAGCGTGTGAATCCAAACCTATACATGGTGTCACTCAGCATCTTGTACCATTCCCTCCCAGACTGTTTCAGTCCATATATTGCATGGTTGAGGCAGCAGACATAATGCTCCTTCCCAGGAGCTTCATAACCTTTTGCCTGATGCATGTAGATTGTTTCAGTGATTGGAGCATTGAGATATGCACTATCTATGTCAGTCTGTTCAAGCTCCCAGTTGTTTCAGATGGTGATGGCAGCAATGATACGGATAGCAGAGAGCTTAGCGGTAGGGGAGAAGGTCTCATTGTAGTCTATGCCTTCAGCTTGTGAGAAGCCTTGCACAATGAGCCTGGTTTTGTGGGCTACAATTTTGCCGCTTGCATTGTGTTTGTAATGGAACACCAACTTGCTACCAACAATGTTTGTGCCACCTGGGGGTTCTACAAGGTCCCAGGTCCTTAAGTTTCCATGTTGGTTCAGTTCCCATTTTATAGATTCATCCCATTGTGACCAGTCCTTGCGTGAGTATGCATCATTCAAGCTGGATGGGTCAATTTCCATGCTGTTTGTGACTGCCATCATTGAAAATTCAAATGGGCGATCCATCATCCCTTTGTCCTCTGTGCTGACCTCCTCCAGCTCCTCCAGGACTGCTAAGGCCACATTCCCAGTGGGGACAGGCAGCCCCTTAGGGTACATGGGAGCATTCTCACAACTGGTGCTGCTGCCTGCACCATCAGTGATATCCCTTATGTAGGCAGAGGGCTTGCGTGCCCTGTGTTCCCTGCCTTGTGGCTGCTCTTCTGGAAGGTCTGGCACCTCAAATCCTTCAAGAGGATCAATTCGTGGCACAGGAGGGTCAATGTGTGGTGCAGCTGGGGGCAGGAGCATGCGTGGTGTGGGCAGATGGTCATGTTGAGTGGTGCCTTGACTGTTCTAGGTGGCTAGCTCCCCCTCAGTCTGCACGTCGCTCGGGATGACTAGGACGGATTCATTGAATGCAATGTTGCGCTCAATGGTTACTCAACATTTTCCAGGCCAATACACTCTGTGCCCCTTGCTTTCATCACTGTATCTGACCCACCTGCCTTTGTCAGCCTTGGCTTCCAGCTTGCTGTGATCTTCTCTGAGGGTAAAGACTCTCATACCCCATTCTGGTAAGTCTGTAAGGTCTGGCTTCACATGATGCATGACCTCATATGGTGTCTTTCCATCCAGTGTGTGCATAGATGTCTAGCTTTTCAACCAGACTGCATGTTGCACCGACTCCATCCAGAGAAACTTGGGCAAACCAACTGCCATGTGTATTGTATGTGCATGTTCCAGCAGCATGTGGTTGAGCCTTTCTGACACACCATTCTCTTCAGGCATGTCATGTACAGTCAGGCTTCAGACTGTTCCCTTGGACTTTAGGTGGGCACTGAACTCTTTGGAGAGATATTCACTGCCATGATCTGTTTGTAGATGCTTCAGCTTTGTGTTGTATTGGGTCTCTACCCATGCCTCGTACTGTCTGTAGCAATGGAGGATGTCGCTCTTCTTTGCCATGGGTACCAGGTACATCCACCTGCTGTGAAACTGACAAATTACTTTTTACCATTGTAGCTTTGGGGGTTTGCAGGCCCCCACATGTCTGAGTGGACTTTTTCACCGAATTTTGCAGCCTGTGGTCCCTCTTGTGTCTGTGGGACCAGC
>QFEC01010725.1:0-10106 GCA_003316585.1 Gomphus bonarii | reverse complement strand
TTTCGCTCACCATATCACGAAGCCGCGGAGAGCGAGAGCGAGAAGCGCCCTTTAGCTCTGGATCGTCGGCGGCGAGTAGGGGAGGAATGTGTGATCCAGAGGGGAACTGAGGGAACTGAGGGAACTGAAGGGGTTTAGCTTAACTGGGATCTCAGAGCTCGGGGTAGACGTTGCGTTGCGTGTGTCTGTTGTGCGGTGACTTGTTGAGAACCGTGATCAGACCGGAAGGATTAAAGCCCTCCAAGGTATGGCTAACCATTGTTAGATCCCAGACAGCAGCCTATTGCGTTATGTGTTTCACAGAGATGTGTTTGTGGAATGGGTGTCGTTAGTCTAGCGATTGGGGTGTGCTCTGGAACGACCACAAATGAACCCAGTAGCGCAGTGCAATGAACCAGTCAAAGAAGCTATAGCTAGAATAAGAGATGCAGTATGATAGAGTTGTATCGAAACCAACGTGAGTGCGGCATGCTGGATGGTTCGGTTTCATGAGTACTACGCTCTCACTGTTCCGTCCAACTCTGCCTTGGCACAACACGAAGGTGCTAGATCACAGTGCACTTGTTTGCTAGGATAAAGAAGGATCCCAAGACCAGAAAAACGCATTAGGTGAAGAGTAAGGGTTCCAGTCAACATGGGGTGGGGGAAAAAGGTATGATATGAAACATTCACGGCGAAAATCGCGCAATGTAGCGCCGAGGCATTTTCGCCAAGCACATACATATCCATATCGACCTACAAGAGCCCATCAGGGACCAGTTCCATCCTTATGGGTCTACATAACTCGTGCTACAAGCCGATTCGTTCGCGAAACACTCTAACGCAATCCACCATGTCAATGCGTATGTCTCTCAGATATCCTCTCCTTTCCCGTCCCTTCCAGTCTCGCGTAGTAGCTCCAGCTCCACTGTGTCTTCCCCGTAGCCTTTCCGCTCGCTTTAGATCTAACGATGGAGGTGCAAATTCGGTCAAAGCGAGGCAGGGATACGTACAAGCAGACTGGGTTACGCCCAAACTCACCTATGAGGAAGTCAAGAAACGCACTCAGGAGCCCACAGAGGTGCGGCTCTATTCCACACTCGCATTGACTGGTGCATACAACGTGATCTTGCACCTAGGATGCTTACCTGATCGACGTGCGCGAACCTGAAGAGATCGCGCAAGGCTCAATTCCATCCTCCGTCCCGCTCCCACTCTCTACATTGTCCAGCTCTCTTCATCTAAGAGGAGACGAATTCCTAAACAAACATGGTTTTATGAAACCTGCGTACAACCAGGAGATTGTATTCTACTGCCGTTCTGGAAAGCGCAGTGCAACGGCTAGTGATGTTGCAAGAAGAAACGGCTACACCAAGTGCGCTTGACTTTACGTCTCTTTCACTACCACTGACACAGCACATTTAGCGTCAAAAACTATGCGGGCTCCTGGCTAGATTGGGTCCAAAAGGATCGACCTAATGCCGATTCTTAGCGTGTATAGCTATAAAGAGATTTTGAATAAGAAAACAAGTAAACAATGTATGTACGAGTATGAATCGCATAGCTTGTGAAAAGCACCAATATCACATGGCACGGTTCTGAACCTCGGCCCTCTCAGGGCAGATCCAGATGTAGAGGCATCTTAAGCAATGTCTGGAGCTCTTCTTTTAAGAGGGCACCTAATGTGTTTCCATCCCGAGAATAGAACCAAGCACCTCGCATCTCGGAGAAATCGTATCGTTTTGGACCACTAGCAGGTAATGATCACATGTAAACGAACAAGGGAGGTATAAAAAAAACTCAGGCATGCCTTAAAGGGGAACTTAGCCAAATTTGCTTGTTTGGTGGCTGCTTGTTAATCACATATGTGCCGTTGTCACCCAAAGTCAAAGTGAGAACACCACTCTATGTCAAGTCACCGGGTGTGAGAATCCAATTCAGAAAGAAGTCAAAGCCTGGTCACACACCGAATATTCCACTTCATATCGCCTGTCGTTCACGGAATCGACGAGAGCTTCGAAGCACTCTAGCAAAACCTCCATGCTTTCGTCTGAAACATTATGGTATTTCTCCATAGACATATCACTGATAGCAGCTCGTAAAACGGGTTAGAAACGAAAGAGACACGTGAGGTTTTTCCTCACCTAGCTACTAGCATTGGAGGAGGGGTTGCAAGCTGCCTCACCGAACTTAATAAGCATGAACGCAGTGGTACATGCGGCTTCGGACACGAATAATGTCGCCGACATGGAGCCGCCAGTGGACGTATGAACCGTAGCGCGACACGCACACTCATCGCCTAACGAACTTGAGCTCGATGACATAAGCAAATGGTGCGAAAGTCACGTGATTTTATTTATTAATAAATTCACATCTAGTCCCGGCTCGCTTTTGAGCTCAGGAACGTGGTGTATGGATGAGTATATTATTAGGGAACACAACAATAACTTTACTAATCGAGAACAGGAAAGTGAAATTTGGACCCGTCTGAGGCTTACGTCATTTTCGTGAGGCCTTCACTTCTGACTGCAACCATGCTCAAACGATCCCGAGCGCCATCGCCTTCACCAACCCGTGCTGACCCATCCTCACCTCCACCACTTGATAACAATCCTCGCCTTCCACTCCTCAAACGACGTCGAACAGTTGGCCCTAGCATCGATAGCTCCGAGAGAAGAGAAGGTGTCGCTGAGGACGATGGCGAGGATGAAGAAGATGACGACTATGATAACACCAATATTATATTAACACCTGATGGCAAAGTTTACGAACATGTGAATCACCTTCTACACTGTCTTCATACAGAAACCCAGCATCGCTCGCGGTCAGCCCAGCTACATCCTGGATCTTTTTTTGCACACCCCAATTCCCATAATACTGATCCATCTACACTCGTATCACCTCGTGATCCATTGTCTCTAGGCTTATTATCACCCTTTTCAAGCCAAGCGAAATCTATTGAAGATCATCACTCCTCAAATCTCGTGTCGACAAGAGACCACGAGCGCATGATGCCCCAAGAAGTAGAAGAATCTACTTCTGGATGCCGTGACACTCTTCATGGTATGACTCGGGCCATACCGAACAAGACTGAAGTCGGATGGGGAGATGAGCGAGTCCGTGTGACACATAGGTATGAGGATACAAATAGGTAGGTTCACAGCGTTATCCTATGCATAAATATTCACTTGATGGTTCATCTTGCAGGTTACTGGGTTCGTTGGTACTCAGTCGTCGACAGCCGCTGCCTTCTGTTGATTCTGAATAAGTCCATCACGGTGTAGCGGCACATGTTTATTTACACTTCATCGTCGAGGATCACCATTGATGCATCTCTCAACTGCAATCCACATGCATACCTCACATCATATTTCTACTTCACCAGATTTCTTTCTTTCACGATCTCGCATAAGTATTAGCATTATGTACACATTATGAGGGTCATGATTAACATCGTGTATCGTTTCTTTTACACCAGGGAATCTAACGAAAGACATCTCTGGTAGTCAACTGAAAACGCTGATGTCTACAACTCTTTTCCCAATCCACTGTATCCTGAGAAAGGAAGGCGACCGTCTGTGTAATGAAACCCAGGCAGGATCACTTGGATTTATGTCAATCAGATCATGATTAACAAAGCATAGTCCATTTCATCCCTCACCTTCATTCTGGCCCGCTTTACGTCGAAGTGTCTCCTATACTCGTTTGTAGGCAGTCATTCCTCTACGGTGCGCAGCATTGCTACGCCAACTCGCACGCAAAGATGGTGTATAAATGGACCTGTCATTGATAGAGAAACCGATCACCCCTTGGTGGGGAGTTGATCGGGTAGACTATGTAGTGTGCATTACGTTTTTTGACACAGCTGCGTGGTACTCACCGAGGCCAGGAAGAGGTGTAGTTCATCCGAAAGTGCGATTTGCGAGTATCTAAGTGGAAGTCGGTCAAGGCGTGATAGCACCACAGCTGATAGGTCGCGGAAAGAGCAACAGATGAGGATGGGGTCAAATGCGGAAGGAAGAAGGTCAAAATCCGAGGGTAGGCGGGCTCCAGGTCGATCAGCAGGTTTTCCCGGGAAAGGAACGATGCGAATTTAGCTCTAAGAGAAGGGAGGAGGGAAATTTGAAGTCTGAGCATTTCGAAACTCTCATTTATCTGAGTCTCTATTATCTGCCCCTTCATCAATACAATCAATACAAGTGTCTTTTTCTATAGCAAACTCTTAGTTCTATGACAAATTTGTTGTGTGAGCACTCGCCAATATATTCAAAAAATTTAATGGCACTGATTATACAAGAAACCACTGGCATATACTACACGGAAGTAACTGTCTTATTCCGCCATGGAGATGCCCAATAGTGGAGTCAGTAGATCCACAAACCTGCAAACATTTACAATACGGAGGAGGGAGATACAACTGCTCATCTTGGCCCACAGAATTATCTTGAGGAAGAGTTGACTGAGTGTCTTGTTATATGGAACCGCAGCTTGTGCCATTGACAGCCTTTGGACCTCCATTCATGCTTGCGTAGCTGCGCAGTTGCGATTGTGGTCCTTAGCCTCTGCAACTGCTCATAATGTTACTCAATTCTACATACCGCAAAGTTTGGTCACCCGTAATCTCCCCTTCGAACATACCGCGGCCATAGATCAAAGACCATCCCCTCCGATTTTATTTTGTGTGCGCGCTCTGTGCAGGGTGACAGAATTGTTCACACACCGGTGAGTTCATTACACTGATAATAAGGACTCGAGTAAAGTTGAGGCTTGTGAATAACATCAAGCTGCGAGTTGTGAGCCTAAAGTTATGATCAGTCCACCGAGTTCACCATGACAGCCACAATTCATCTCCACTTCTGGAAGGTATGCAATGAAATGCCAACTGAAGATCAAAGTTGTACATTAATTCCACGAGTGACCTCTGGGTGGCACCCCGATGCAAGCGAGACACGTATGACCGTGAAGAGGACATTATAAAAAACATAGCTCGGTGACACGTATCCGAAGGCTGAAGGCCTGAGGCCTCGAGATGAAAATGTATAAGTGCGACGGTATGAGTTTGCGCCGATTTTGAGCTCCCATAAATGAAGCTATGGCTCAAGGACGATGAGCTGTGTGAACGCGGCTTGTCTGGTTTGCATAGATCGTGGCTTGAAATTTGTACCGGCGTTAGCTAGCGGAAGGACAACTGTAACAAACAAACCCCGTTGCCGACGCCAACCTTGCTTCCGCCAACCCCTTTGCTTCAGGGAAGGTCAGCTGCCCCCTTTTCTCCCAGCCCTCTCTCTGACCTCTTTTAAGATGTCCGACTATAACTCTTCGTATAATCCCAGCGAGTACAAGGGCACTCCGAATGGCGACATCAACGGGTATCACGAGAGATCACAACCAATGGCCCCTTCCGCCCCTGCTCACGGCCTTTCCTCAGTCGTCCGGAAAAAGCTGATGGGATATGTAGGTTTCGCCAACTTACCCAACCAGGTCCACAGGAAAAGTGTCAGAAAGGGGTTCCAATTCACCGCAATGGTCGTCGGTGCGCATCATTGGTTTACTCTGTGTCTGGAGAAACTGATCTTGCGTTCGAATGACTCAGGTGAATCCGGCTTGGGGAAATCAACTCTTATCAACACCTTGTTCAATACCACGCTGTATCCTCGCAAGGAAGCACTTCCACCCCACGCTGAACGTCCTCAAACTGTTGCTATTCAAAGCATTAGCGCTGGTGGGCTTCTTGTTGTTCTTGCCGTTTCTATTTCTAATTCCTATCACTTTTGAAGATATCGAAGAGAATGGCGTCCGTCTCCGTCTCACCGTAGTCGACACTCCAGGTTTCGGCGATTTTGTAAACAACGATGATAGGTAAAACGAGTTATCACAAATTTTCTAGTCAACTTTTAGTAAACCTTATCTTTCAAGCTGGAAACCCATCGTCGAAGATATAGAATCTCGATTTGATGCTTACCTTGAACAAGAAAGCCGCGTCAACCGTCAAAAAATAGTGGACAATCGTGTTCATGCATGCTTGTACTTCATTCAGCCCACTGGTCATTCGTATGTTTCACCAGCTTCATCCTCGCTCATGATTAGGTATATGAATCATTATTTAGATTGAAGCAAATCGATATCGAGTTCATGCGTCGGCTGCATCAAAAAGTCAACCTCATTCCGATCATCGCCAAAGCTGACACGTTGACCGACGACGAAATCACTGAATTTAAGCAGCGTGTATGCACCTCTACTGAATCTGAACTCTCTACTCTTAGTTTGTTTCTGTTTTTCACTAGGTTCTCTCGGATATTGCGCATCATAATATTCAAATCTTCCAAGCCCCGACATACGAAAACGAGGATGAAGAGACCATTGCTGAAAATGAAGAAATAGCCGTATGTGATATTAATTTCTTCCCCCACTGCTGCAGACTCTGGTATATTAGGGCAAGGTTCCTTTTGCTGTAGTCGGTTCAGATCAAGAAGTAGAAACACTTGATGGTCGAGTTGTTCGCGGTCGCTCTTATCCATGGGGTGTCATTGAGGTGGACAATGAGGATCATTGTGACTTTGTCAAGCTTCGCCAGATGCTTGTCAGAACCTACATGGAGGAGCTTCGCGAACATACTAACACTGCCCTGTATGAAAAATGGCGCAGTGAGAAGCTGTTGGGCATGGGTATCGCTCAGGACTCGACTGTCTTCAAGGAAGTCAAGTGAGTTTATTTGTTTGATTCTTTTCTGGTTTGTCCCCTTTATACTAATGAGCCATTTACTATAGCCCTGCAGAAAGGGCGGCTGAAGAACGTGCATTGCATGAACAGAAACTCGCCAAGATGGAGGCAGAGATGAAGATGGTGTTCCAACAAAAGGTTCAAGAGAAGGAAGCCAAGCTGAAACAGTCAGAGGAGGAACTGTATGCCAGGCACAGAGAAATGAAGGAGGCTCTTGAGAAGCAACGCTTGGAACTCGACGATAAAAAGCGTAGGCTCGAGAGTGGTAGGCCTTTGACTCCCACCGCTGAAAAGAACAGCGTACGTCACTTTTTATCCTTTCAATGTGAGACTTACTTATTACCATGCCAATCAGTCTAAGAAAAACCGTTTCCTTCGCACGTGATACCTTTCTTGAAGACGAGAGTGGTACGAACGATCCCCGACCTCCCACACCCGTCCGGCAATCAGTGTCGCTGATAACGGATCCTCATCCTTGCGATTGTACATCACTCCGTGTTCCCTATGTTTTATATTACATACCCGGTTTGCAATCGGAATATGCTTTGGACTTTGCTATAGTAAATACTCTAGTAATAGTATTCGTGGCATGTCGGTACTTGCCGATAGAATTGTCACTAAGGACCACTTGGTTTATAACATTTATATCGAATACATGCTCCATCGGGTCGTCCAGGTTGCGGCTGGCGGTATTTATTCTTTCTAGTGTAACCTCCTATTATCAGCATAAACTTATTTTTCGCCTTGGAAGCAGGGCGCCGGACGTTTGCCAGCTCTGCCTCTAGGTTTGGGTATGAGGACACCATCTCCAACTTGCGCATCCACAAGGACACCAAAGTGTTATGCCAAGGGTTCACTGGGAAAACAGTGAACACAGAACTCACTATTTCCCAATCATTGCGTTCTAACAGACTCTCTAGGGTACTTTCCACGTAAGGGAAGCTATCGCCTATGGCACCAAGATGGTGGGTGGCGTTTCCCCCAAGAAAGCTGGACAGACACATCTTGGTCTCCCTGTCTTTGGAAGTGTGCGCGAGGTATAGCAAAGGTTGCATTGGTTCGTTCCTACGCGCTGATAGCTACCCGTCAGGCAGTCAGGGAGACGCAACCAGATGCCACCGTCCTATACGTTCCCCCACCTACCGCTGCGGATGCGATTATTGAGGCGATTGAGAATGAGATTGGTTTGATTGTCTGCATAACAGAAGGTATTCCGCAAGCAGATGAGATCCGAGTGCGTCTGCTGTTGAAAACTAGTGTCTTTTTCATCCTCATTCATGTTACTTTGAAGGTTGCTCATGCCCTCAAGAGCCAGTCCAAATCACGGCTCGTTGGTCCCAACTGTCCCGGGATCATAAATCCTCTAGGTTGCAAAATGGGAATTCAACCAGGTCACATTCACAAACCAGGAAAAATTGGTGACCATGATACAGAGTCTATTCTGCAAGGTGCTAAGTATCACCCTGGTATCTGTCAGGAATCGTCTCTCGCTCAGGAACTTTAACTTATGAGGCTGTGGGGCAAACCACGGGAGTAGGCCTCGGACAATCTCTTTGCATCGGAATTGGTGGAGACCCCTTCCCAGGGACACAACACGTTGACGCTGTCAAAGTTTTCTTAGATGATCCGGCTACAGAAGGTGAGTCAGTCTTATTCTGTGTCGACATCCGCGTTTGACGATTTGTTGCAGGTTTGGTTCTCATAGGAGAAATCGGTGGATCGATGGAGGAAGAGGCGGCTGAATACTTGGAAAAGCACAATAAGTCCCGGAAGGTCCCCAAGCCTGTTGTTGCGTTCATCGCCGGGCGAACGGCGCCTCCCGGAAGACGCATGGGACATGCCGGGGCCATTATTTCTGGAGGCAAAGGTATGTAGAACGTCCCAGGGTATCCAGTCTATGCGGCCAACGCCTGTATTCCAGGAGCTGCGTCGGACAAAGTTGCAGCGCTTGAGAAAGCCGGGGCAATTGTCAGTGATAGTCCCGCTAAAATTGGCAGTCTCCTGCTCAAGGTTCGTCCCCATTTTATGTCCCTTGCTCGGAGGTTTGACCAAGCTGAATGTATAGGCTATGCAAGATGCAAATCTAGCATAATCCAGTTTCTTTTTTCGTGGCTTGTTAGAATGATTTTCATTATGTAATCAGCTTCATGTTAGATCGCTTTGACTCTGCAGCAACATATCTATCGACTTCTCTTGCACTATCGAAAGTGTCAAACGATGTAAAGTTGGAGGTGTCTACCATCGTTTCTGTGCTACCTAGCTACTGAAGCTGATGGACACGCTCAGCTTTATGCATTGTACAAAGGTATTACTGTGTCCAAGTCTCCACAGACGCCGCGGCCATCGTTGTTTGACTTGACTGGACGAGCTAAATGGGATGCATGGAATAAGCTGGGGATGCATGGGGAAGCACAGCCAAACACATGGAAGGAGCGATATATTGAGATTGCTCAGTCCCTCGGATGGCAAGAGGGTGGTCCTCTAGACAATCGCAACGCTGCAGCTAATGCATCTGACGATGACTCCCAAAATAAAGCTAGTGCAATAAACGGTGGTGGTGGTATGGGTGTTAGTGTCAGTGCCATGCCTCAACCACCGCTGGATGCTGGCGACCGCGGAACTCTACACGGATTCGCCCTGACGGATGACGCAAAAGGGCTTTTAGACTTTCTTGATGCTCATGCCGAGCTAAGCTTCGACTCTTTGGATGAATATGTGATGCAGTTTCTTTTTCTCAACCATTGATTACATCCTGAAGCGTGGGTAGGGATATACCGCTCTTCATCTGGCTGCAGATAGAGGCAATGCAGCTGTCGTTGAGTTATTGCTTGAGAGGGGAGCGGATACGAGCATAAAGGTATTTTTTTCGATGATCGAATAGTTCTTCTGTCGTCCAACATTTTCTGTAGGATTCAGATGATATGACCGCTTTGGAACTCGCGGAAGTTGGAGGGCATGATGATATCGCAAATATGATACGAAAACGAGATCGCACTACCTCTTAATTAATCAAGGATGCAGTACAAAAGACCCTTTGATTATGGTTTCATCTTTCGAGTCAGTCATAGGCTGGCTTGTGACCTGTACTGGATGACAGTCGTAAGAGCTAAGATCAGTATCGGTTTCGACGGGACATATCTCTGTCGAGCGACTGTTCTGCTGCACGGGGGTTCCTCACATAGAGATTAAATATCGGAACCTCTCAAGTCTTCGCAAGTACAACAAGTCATTTGTTCGTCCTGAAATTTCACAATTCCTTCGCCACAGCACAGGATCAGTGTCACGATATATATATCACTCACTACTTTGTGCCCAGGGGCCCTGTCTATGGCAAGATATAAAGGGTTGAGGAGAGTCACAGTAAGAACAACGTTGGGATGAGTCCCCGAGTAAACCGAGGCAACTCC
>QFEC01010699.1:0-13406 GCA_003316585.1 Gomphus bonarii | reverse complement strand
GCTTAGGAAATTCATCAAAGGTACTGATTGAAGAGGTTCCATCAATGATAGCTTGTGCCTTATTTTGTGCCCAGGTTGCTGCAGAGCTCCCTGACATGAACAAGAGGGCATATAGCATTTTTGTTTGTTCATCTGGGAATGCTCCTGGTTGAAGGGTGATAGAGAGCTTCACAGTGTGGATGAATCCTTCTGTGTCTGCCCTATCTCCAGTGAACTTCTCTTGATTAGCTGCCTTGATGGAGCAATGAGAAGGGGGGATGGGTGTAGGGATGTGGGTAGACAAGTGCTGGGTTGCTGCAATTGCTGTGGCTCAGGCAGTGCTGGTCATATTGCTCTGCATGGCCCTCAACTGGTCTTAAAGTACCTCATTCTGGTGCTTTAGAAGTTCAACTTGATTTGCCTGAGTGGTGAACATGTTTCTGAGGGCAATCCCAGGGTCACCCAGGGACTCCCAATATCCTTCTGGGAATTGGTTAGACATGATATGAGGTGGAAACTGAAGGAAAAGATGTGTGAGGTTGTCTGGAGGGGAGCTTGATCTTCTGTGAGGGTGACACTATTGACAAGGTCACAACAACAAGATACTCCAATATTAATGAGCCAATAAGGGGGTGTTCCACCTGGTGTAGTGGTAATCCTCAGAGATCAAGCTGAGGGGTAACAGTTACACAAGTCACATGTATATACCCTGGACCAGCGCTTATTATGTAATCCACAGATGCAAGGCATGGAAAGGCATGGAAAGACATAAACAGGAAATGACAACTGACAATGAACTCCAACTGGACTCCAAGCTAAACCCTGACAGGATGTATTCAGCTGTTGAAATCCCCAATGGCCTCCCCAATATTCTTCATCAAAAAGAATGATGGCTCACTTTGGCTCATCAGGACTACTGATGAATGAATGCCATGACCATAAAAAATCTGTACCCCCTCCCTCTCATACCTGAGCTGATTAACCAACTTAAGGGAGCTAAGTACTTCACAAAGCTGGACATTTGGTGGGGTTACAGCAACATCCAGATTAAGGAGGGTAACGAGTGGAAGGTGGCATTCTGGATGAACCAAGGCTTATTTGAGCCACTGGTGATGTTCTTTGGGCTCACTAACAGCCCAGCCACATTCCAAACAATGATGAACAAGATATTCCAAGACCTCATCATGGAAGGGGTCATTGGTGTTTACATTGATGACATCCTCATCTACTCAAAAACCCAAACCAAGCACCAAGCAATTGTGGGGTACACATATCCATTCTACCCCTGAGAGGTTCAATCTCAATATATTTGATTTTTCAAGCAATACTTATGTCAACCTCTACTCATCCATCCTTTATATTTTCTTTTAATTTTTCTGTATTTTTACATCAAAGAGTTAGTGTGTCATTCTCTTTTTTTACTGTATATTATATGCATGCAAACCTCAATTTGCTTCCGCATTGAGATGACACGTGTGTCTGGTTCCCTGGGAAGGGACTGGTAATTTGGCTCCATACTCAAGCTAGCACTTAGGAGCTGGCTCAAGCCTATACATGAGTGAAACACTCACTCACGTATGCACGTACTCCTCAATGGTTGACTATCACTGAGGAGGTGAGCCTAATGTACCATTCAATGTAATACTAAGATTTATCTCTTTTTATTTCTTTTGTAGTGATAAAATTTAGAATTAAATCTCTGAACTACTGCCAACAGTTGCTCATTATCTTACAGCAATCACAAGACAAGTGTTGGAGCACCTCCAAGATAACAAACTTTACCTGAGGAAGGAGAAGTGCAAGTTCGAACAGACATGCATAGAATACCTCAGGCTGATCATCTCAGACAGGAAGGTGGAGATGGACCCAGTGAAGATTCAAGGCATGACTGAATGGCCTTGGCCGACAAACCAAAAGGAAGTACAGTCCTTTCTTGGATTTACCAACTTCTCTCAGCAGTTCATCAAAGACTTCTCACTTCATGCCTGACCCTTGTTCAATCTCACAAAGAAAGGAGAGCAATGGAGGTGGAGAGTGATGGAAGAGGTGGAACTGCAGAAGCTGAAGGATCAGATCACCTCAGCCCTGGTCTTAACATTCCCAGATGACTTGTGAATGTACCAGGTGGAAGCCAACACCTCAGACTTTGCAATGAGAGCCACCCTCTCACAACAGTCACCTGAGGATGGGACATAGCAACCAATTGCATTCTTCTCCAAAAGCCTGAGCCCAGTTGAGTGGAACTATGAGATCTACAACAAGGAAATGTTGGCCATCATGCAAACTTTAGAAGGATGGCAGCACTTCCTGGAAGGAACCCAGCTCAAATTTGAGATCTAGATGGATCACAAGAATCTGGAGTACTTCCAGACATCAAAAAAGCTCAACCAAAGACAAGCAAAGTGGTCCCTCTACCTATCTCAGTTCGACTTCATGCTCCATCATCAGCCAGGCCAAAGCATGGGCATGGCAGATGCATTCTCAAGGAGATCAGACCACAGGATGGGAGCAGGGGATAATGAGGTCATGACCCTGCTTCAGCTGGACCTGTTTGCAATCCAGGCCTTAGAAGGAGTCATGGCAATAGGAGAGGAGCAAGACCTCCTTCAGGACATTCAGGCACACCTCCAAACATCCAGACCTGAGGATCCCATCACCAAAGAAATCACTGAGCTAAGGAAGGGTCATGACCAGTCACTGCACTCAGCCAAATGGAGCAAATGGGAAGGCCTCCTGCACTTCCAAGGGAAGATCTACATACATCCCCAATAATCCTGAACTGAGATGACGTATCGTCTCTCAGCATCATGATATGTGAGTGGCAGGGCATGCAGGAAGGTGGAAGACCCTCAAGCTTGTATCATAAAAATACTGGTGGCCCCAGATGTCTTGGTATGTTGGTCAATATATCAAAACCTGCAACCTCTGCACCCAAACCAAAACCCAAAGGCAGCTGCTGATGGGAGAACTTGAACCACTACCCATCCCCGAGTCTCGATGGGATATGATCAGTATGGACTTCATAGTCAAGCTCCCCCAGGCCCACAGATATGATGCAGTAATGAATGTGGTAGACTTGGTCAGCAAGAGGGTGCACTTCCTCCCCACAAACACTAGCCTCATGGCACTTGGGGTGGCTTGGCTTTACCTCATGCACATGTGGAAGTTGCATGGGCTCCCAAAGCAGGTTGTCTCCAACCAAGGCCCACAGTTCATCACTGAATTCACTCATGAGCTCTATTGGCTCCTCAGTATCAGACTTGTGGCCACAACAGCATACCACCCTTAGGCAGATGATCAGACCAAGCATATAAACCAAGAACTTGAGCAGTACCTTTGTCTGTTCATCAACAAGCAGCAGGATGACTGGAATAACCTGCTCCCATTGGCTGAGTTCTAGTACAACAACCACATACACTCAGCCACTCAACAAACCCTGTTCATGTTAGACACAGAGAGGCACCTACACATGAGCTTCAAACCCAGAGAGCCTGAGTCCTGAACCAAGACAGTGAATGAGTTCAAAGACAGGATGGAAAAGTCATTGGAGGAGGCAAAGTTGGAACTGGCCAAAGCAAAGGACTGTTGATATTTCTAACTGGAGCAAGTCAGTCCAGACCTCTATCTCCAAGATCCTTTCTCTTAGTACAAACATCGGCGTGGCACGTCTTATTTCTTTCCCATTCTTTTAATTCTTTTGTTCTATTATTAACAAGGATAGAGTGGCACTGAAGGTAGAATATCTTTTGTTTTATCCCTTTGTTTCACTTCTCCATTGTTCCACCTTTTCATTGTTTGAATCTTCTATAAGAGCGAGTGTTTCTTGCAGTACTACTTCAGACCTCGAGACGAAGTCTGAAGTGAGTACTTTCCCTTATTATGATTAGACTTTCATTTAAACTTACCATAAATATCCAAGTTACATTTCTGTTTAGGTAGCTACTGCGCAAATATATTGAGACCTCGAGACGAAGTCTGAATTACATTTCTGTTTAGAATTTAACAAGGACAACATGGCTTGGTACTGCAACCAATGCCACATTCCAGCCCCCAAGTATCGCATAGGTGACTAAGTTTTCACACAACCTGACCCTCCTGAAAACTCAGTCATTGCTACTTCAGACCATATGTCATTCAGAGCCAGGTGGGGAGACACTCATATAGACTTAAGCTCCCCTGTCCATATCCTAACTCTATCTGATCTTTAATATGATCAAACTCATCCCAGCTACCGAAGACCTGATACCTGGCCAAAGGGCCAAACCTCACCTACCGCCTGAGCTGGTAGATGGGGAGGTGCACTACATGGTGGAGAGGGTGTTAGACAGTCAGTTGATGAGGGGTCAGCTCTACTTCCTAGTGAAGTGGGAGGGGTACAGGTACGAGGAGAATACCTTGGTGGTGGAAGAGGACATGACAGCACCAGTGAAGGTACAGGAATTCTACTGTACACACCTGGGAACACCCTGAAGGATTCGGTCAATGACTTTTGAATCAATCATGGTGCGTGCTTCAAGGACACAGTATTCTAGAAGGGGAGGGGTGATGTCAGGGTACCACCTGTTTCAAATCCCAAACTGATCGCAAGGTGATCTGTCCATACTGAGCATTATCGAACTGAACTGTACATTCAGATGATAAGTACTATCACAACACCTTAGTCCAGATATGAGACATGCCAAACTGAGAGGCCAGGGCATCAGCTCAAGCACCATAATGCCAGATACAGATTATGGGGACATCATACCTTTGGGCCCAATTGAGGGGTAAGGTATGCTGAGGAAGCAGGAAGCGGACAATGAGTATATAGGTTGCATAGCTCACTAACAAGGGACCCTAAGTTTTCCTCTTAGGTTTTCCCCATTGCTAGGTGAGGCTCTATTTCTATATACACAATATAATAGACTTAGGGTTTCTACCTTGCTAGCTTTGGTTGTGTGACTTCAGTAACCTCAGCGAACACTACAGGGGTTACCCTTACAATACCTGTCTATGATATTGATGGCAATCCTAATGAAGCAGGTTCAATCAAGGAAGAGGTTGACCTCTCCATGCATATGGACATCACATGGAACATGCCACATTTTCAGTAACAAGCCTGGGACATATAGCAATCATACTAGGACATACCTGGCTCACTGAATATTACCCAGAGGTTAATTAGCACTCAGGCAAGGTGAAGATGACTTGCTGTCCTGAATCATGTGGTATTGAACCAATCAACAAGAAACCTCAGGCTGAGACAGTTCCAGACATTGAAGCAGACCATGTGCATCTTCCTGACCAACACACACATGCCACAGTTGAAGAGCCATTGGATTCACCTGAAAACAGAGACAGACTCTTTGTAGCCTTTGTTAAGGATGGCCATGAAGAAATTGGTGCAGGCTCAACCATCTCACAACAGCTTTCCCAAAGGGCATCAGAGCTTACAACTACTAAATCCTTCAAAGACCTTGTTCCAAAATTGTTAAGAACAGGCCAAGCCAAGTTCTTGGATAAAGCTTGCACAAGGTTGTGATAACAAGTGAGGATCAGAGTAGGGCTTGGCTTCAGCTTATGTGCTGAGCCATCCAGATCCTGTAAGATCTCTAATTTCTGAGGGTGAGCTCTGACAGAATACTTGGGGCAATCTTAGTTGATTTTCTGACTACAGAACTACTAATTTACATATGTATTATATACTAGATTAGTATTTCAAATAGTCAGAAGAATTTCAAATCAAAAGAACAAGGGGATTTCCAGAATGGGAATTAAAACAAAGGTGAGGTGAAACATGGATGAGTAAGGATAAGGTTTAGGTGAAGTGTGTTACAAAGATTGTTGCATGAGGCAAGGGAAAATACTTGAATAGGATTCAGTCTGGACCTTGTCCATTCTATTTTATATCTATTTCTTTTGGATTTCCATTAACTCCACTCTCTCCATTTCTTTAGGCTGGTTCCCTATCTCTATTCTGTCCTTTCTTCCCCTTAGCCACCAAGGTGCCTATCACCCTGGGGGCAAATCCCCATAGTCATGAAGAATGTAAACTACTGTAGAGCTATGAAAAATGAGTAGAAAGCTTCACTTTCTTTTGTGGATCTTTCAGATCAATAAGGAGTTCTTGTTGAAGGTGATATATTCACCACTAGAGCTCCACCACTTCTTTCTTTCTTTCTTTTATTCTTTTACTCGCCCGACTCCTAAGCGCTTATTTAAGCGCCCGCTTATGTAGGCTCAAACCTGCACTTTGGTTTTTCGTCTTTGTTCTTCCATTGACTCAAAACCAAAGGTTAACACCTTTGTCCTGTGTGAGCAGTAAGAAATCACATATAGATTGCTTCTGTCAACAGTTCTATCTCACATGTATATACTAACTAAAAGAGTCTGTGTTCTTTGTCTAAGTACAATTTTTTATGTTTTTCACTATTTTGACTATATAAGTGGGAAATGTCTCTTATTTATAACACCACTCACCCAATGAAGAAATTGGATCATAAATGATTGGGTCCTTATGTAGTAAACACGGTTATATCACAGAATGCCTATGGCCTCCTACTTTCACCATCCTTTGGTTACACCTATCCAGTCTTCTCTGTCAACTTCCTATGTCCCTACCAAGAGAATCCAATCCAAGAACAACATGTTCAACCCCCCTTTTCCTGTCATCTGAGATGGAGTTCCCAAGTAACAAGTTAAGAGGATCCCAGACAGCAGGGTTCATCAAGAGCAACTGGAGTACTTAGTGTACTAGAAGGGCTACAGAGCTGTGGATGACCTCTGGCTACCTGTAAAGGATGTCTCTGGAGCAAAGCAACTTGTCATGGAGTTTCATCGACAAAAGCCCAAAGCTTCACAGCACATATCAGCTACTCTATATGCTACCCTCCCCTTTTGAACCCTAGAAAACTTCACTAAAACTCCCAAACAGCATCTCGTCGATTGGACAGAAGGAAGGAACCTAGCAAATAACACTCTACCCCTAAAAAATAAGCAATGCTCCACCTAACATCTTATTCATTTCTTTTATGTCTCATTCCATTCAACACTTATATAAACATCCACTATCAACCCCTCCTCTGCCCACTCCCATAACCATTGCCCTCACCACTACAGCATGTCTAGCAAGTAGAGTCTCATCCCTCTTGAATCCTACCCTGTCATCACACTGGTCTATTGGACAAGAGGATGTTGGATGAATTGAGAGATATCTTAAACTCCTGGCCCAACCCAAACCCACTCTATCCCTTCCCTGGCAGAAGAAGCCTACCACCCATTAATCCTATGAGGCTAGGGACCCAATCTTCCTAGGTAGAAACCCAGTCCCCTTCACATTTGGGGGATTCACAGGGAGGAGATTTTGCAATGCAGCAGGAGAGTATGGACAAGAGGCATTATTCCAATCATACAGTAACATCTATCCTGTCCATGAGTTCCCCTCCAATTGAGTCAAACCTCTACCCACCCCTCATTCTGGAGTAGATTGACAAGATATGTCAGTGGGTGTTTCCACTAACAACCTCAACAAAACTCCATGTCAAGACACTGTGCATTGAGAGGGGGGTGATGTCTGTTGAGATTTGATACACAGATAAGGGTGGAAGGTAAGACCGACAATCTATTTTCTTGTAAATACTCTAGCTAATATATGTATCAATACCCTTTTGTTTTCCATATCCGGCTTCAGTGACCATATGTGACATGTGACAAACTGCCTTCCGCAGCCCAAACTCCAACAATGTCAGGGTTCAGCTTGGAGACTTATATATATCTACAAAGTCACTGGTGTGGGTATCTGCTAACGAGGTACAACGCATTGGTTGTGAAGCTACGCGTACAACGCGTCAGTCACGTGACATAGTAGGTTTATCCTGACTACAAGTAGCGAACACTCATACGCCTGTAATTGTGATTTTCCAAGTTCGAGGAACGCTCACAGCATCTGGGGAAATTTATATCAACCGCTAGTCTCTACATCCCACAAATCTGATTCAGATGATTTGGGCTGCGAAGTGGGTATTATCTACCACTCTGTTGGAATTCATCTCACACGACAATGCAGAACTTATATGTCTTATCTTATTAAATTAAATTTCCCCTTTTAAAACTTACTCCCGTGCTCAGGAAAAGGTGAGTTAAATATTAAATAAAAACTTTAAGATAGATCTAAAGCTTTACGTGTTCTTACACACGCCCAATTACAAATACAGCTGACGAACTTGGTGATATATCTCATAATAACATGTTCACTGCACCTAGCATCTAATCGACGAGATACTATACGACCCTGGAATACCTCCTCCTGCGGACCGCGAGTTGCCTGCGACTCGCGACAATATCGCGGACTCGTGTAGAACAAGAAGCGAACTACAGAATCCCTCTAACCAGAGAAATCCGAACAAGCGGTTCGAACCCGGCACCGCCGCCAATGGACTTGCTTCTAAAATTTCCGAAAGGATCCGATGCAGTACCGTATTTCGTTCACGACAGGGCCTTTTGACCCAAATACCAAAAGGAAGCTTCTTTGTAAAATAAAATCCTAAGCTTATAATCACGTACTTTCATTTCCATGGTCCTCCCGCTCGCTAACCAACTCTTCAGTACTGAGGCTTACCTTGCCCTGCAAAAGAGTTCAATACTCGGGCCCGTAGATCCGGAAGTCGTTTTCCTTCTCTGATCACTCCGAAATCCGCCGACACAAAAGTTATCCATCCCAACATTCCCTGGGCGAAATCTCATAGTGGTTGTCCGTGTAGAGTCAGGCCTGGAATCAGTATCAGTGTCAGCACCAGTATCACGGATTATGTATCTTGTTCCGTGCTCCGCGGACCGTGGGTCGGAGGAAGGCCGTCCGTTGTGACTCAACCCATCACACATAGAAGTCATGATAGTGGATGGAATGCAAGGTGCTTCGCAAGGGCACTTCTACGTTTTTTCTTTTTTCCTTTTTTTACTATCTTTGTATCAGCCTCGGTGCATGAATAGTAAACGGCACTCCTTCCAGCACAGAACTCTCACAAGGCGAGATCGTAAGGCACGAAGCACTGTTTCCTACTCGGTAATTTCCTTCCGACAGGCAATGCATAACGCCAAACAGTACTCGATCTTGCACAGAACTGTCTCGTCACGAAGTCGTACCGTACGACGTCGTGCGACACTTCCTCGTCAGGAGTCCGAAGCACTGGCCCCAAAAATAAGCTCCTTCCGGCAGGCACCGTTATTTTTTTCGTCCACTCAGCACACCTGGAACCGACAGCCAATAACTCCAACTGCAACCGACCCACGACTCGCCGCTCCTGAAACGTTGCCTCCCCTGCATAACTTATTCTCCATCACTCCGTCTCCTTAGGGAATCCGGAGCAGCAACATCGGTACCCATATCAACTGTAACTCAATCTCGATAGACGAGATAAAAATACAAAAACTCTAAACGTTAAACACTCCACGGCTAACGGGACCCGGTATTGCTCAGAGTAGAGAACCTGAAATACTCCGTACGGCTCCGGACGGACGCATGCATGATGCCCGTCAACCCGTCCGCGCCAAACATGCTCTTTTTTTTTTTCACACAACATTCCCTTAAAAATCCATCCTTGGCCCAAGTTGCCCGATCGCTGCTATGTCACGCATACACGTCATATGATGTCACAAATTTTGCACACCGATTCCGGACAACATATTGCGTTTCCGCAAGCAGCCCTGCACTCAAATGGTGTCGCCGTCGCAATTCATTTTCATCTTTTTTTTCCTTACATTCTTTTTCCGATCGTCCGAGTCCTCGTGCGTGTCGCTGCCTGGCTGCCTGGCTGCCCTTGTGCAATCCCTCCACCATACACTGACAAGGAACAAGCGCAGATGGAATCTCGTGACACACAGGCACGGAACGCCGGCTTTGGAAGAAGTTTGAAAAAAAAAGTGTGGAGCGGCTTACAATAGTGCCTGTCCTTTGTAGCGCTGCATGACCGTGCCGATTCTGGATATGGTATTGCCCTTACGCCAGCGACCCTGCACACTCGAACAATGTGTTGTTGTACCCCCTCCCGGTGACATCAGGCCCCTACATGCGTATTGTATCATACTGTGTTATGTCTTTATACTGACAAGCTAAGTCAAAAAAAGTTCGAACTCATGACCCACTGGCGCGAACATTTTCAAGATACGTGAACGATAGAGCAAGTCATACATGCTTCTTCACTCACGATATCATCGGTCCTGATGCCTTTGCACCAACCAAAAAATAATAATAATAAAGAGCAAGTCAGTCGTACACATGGGAACACGACATATGGAAGTTGCCATGAAAAGTCAAAAGAATTTAACAGGGTCGGTCACATGCTGGCAATAAATGGACTCTGAGCTTTTTCCTTCCTTTCAACCTGCCACTTTTCCTCGATTCCACTTCTAATGACAAAAAAAAAAACTACAAGTAAAACACATACGTCCCTGCTGCGGTATCCATCCATTCATTTGCATGGCGTCCACGTTGTGACCACCAAATTCCCCGAATTCAGAATCAAAGTAATAAAATTTTCCTGGACGTGGACAGACATGTTGTCAACCTTTTCCTAAACATCGTGACATTTGTTCCTTGTTTCTTCAGGCTCTCCCACGGGATAACATATGCACCACGTGTAAGATGGACCGGTAAGCATCCATCACGGAGACACGAGTGCACATGCTCTCCCCCCAGGCAGGTTAGTCGATCCAGGGAATAGTCATCACATATACAGGGTTTTCACCTATCAATTCTAGATGGAAGGATCCTTGAGGCTGTAGTACGGTACCTTTTTGTTTGCCGCAGACACCAGTTTGCGCCATAGACTGCCAGCAGTGCTCGGCTCACCCCTGCAGGTTCCTCGCATCGCGATGCCCTGTGGGGCTGCTGTCAAATGCTCCACTTTGATGTCCATTTTTATGACTCATTAAATACTCAAAACACAAAACACACAAATACTTAAAGACTGTCAAAAAATGTCGCATGCTCCATCTCTTCTCTTTTTGCAACCGCATCTGCATACTACTTCTGGCTGGCCTCGGACTCCGAGTCCTTTTTTTTCCCCGATCCCCGTAACGTTTCTGCCACAAATGGGCTGCTGGGCTGCTAGTGCTAGTGGGTGGGTCGTCGGCACGATATCGTGTAGCAGCCGGTCTACAGCGGTGCGGGTTCCCTGCTGTGTCTGAGTGCCGAATTCACGTGCTTGGATGCGGCACGCCGCGTTCCGCCCAGCGGTATATATTATTATGAAAGGAACGAATTTAAAAAAAAAGCAAAAAAAAAAAGCAAAAAAAAAAGCGATGAGAATCGCGCGAAAGAGAAGACCTTTGCCCTTTTCCTGCCTTCCTTAACCCTGCCTGTCTTCCTCCTCACTGCCTCCTCTCTCTGTCTTGTGTCTTCAGCTTTCGGGCTCCGTCAACCTCCCTTTTTCTAAACCCGATACTTTGCCAGGCACCCAACTCGGAACTCGGACTTTGGCTTTTTTTTTTTCCAATTGAGTCTCGAAGATGGAGAGCCGGCGTGCGTGCATGCGTGTTCGGCGCTCAGCGCTCAGTGTTCAGTCCTCAGTCCTCGAGGCCGATCCACGGGGCAGAGAGTCGGATTTCCGCACGCGGAAACCCGTGATCCAGCCATTCGTGTCGTCAAGCGGTCATAATGTCTGGAGGCAGGGTACCATCCCAATGTTCACCCACAATAGCCCATTCTTTGTGCCTTTACTCTATTCTGAGTTGGGCAGCCAGAATAGCAGATTCATAGGCACACGAATCGCAATCGCAACCGTGATCAGTAACGGGATCATTAAATACCAAAAAAAAGAAACCATCAAAATACCTAAACCAATCAGTGACTGTTTTGTGTACAAATACGCAAGAAATCATGCCAAAAAAGGAGAAGGAGAAAACAACAACAACAATAGTAATCATTATTATCATAATCAAATTCATTTAAATTAAAATTCCAACATATATCTCCCCGAGCAATTTCGATATTTGGATATATGACCACGACTATGACCATTACTCTCTTCCATCACGGGGAGAGGATCCCTGCACCTGCACTATCCACCACATCACCTCACTCTACCCTTCCCCTCGGGATAGGCGGTCGAATTAGTCGAGTATGTGATACTATTTTCATGTTTGGGCTGCCAATTTTTTTTTCTCTTTTTTTATTCACAATTACACAATTACTTTGTCAGCTAGTTACTAGTTACTAGTTACTGATAGTCGAGCTAAGTCTTACTAGGTTTTTCCTTTCTTTCCTTTTCTTTTCGTCTCTCTCTCTCTATATATATATATGCGGCGCGGCGCGGTGCGGTGGGAGGAGATGTGTCTGAAACGCTGTTTATTTGGAGTGAGTCATGAATCTCGAGTTGCTTGGCGAGTACCGCGGCGGATTGTATTTTCATTTTCATTCATAATAAACGAAAAAAAAAAACCCGCTCCCTTTTCTAGACTTGTCAGCTGAGCTGAACAACAAAGTGCTATCATGATATCCATACACACGTAACAATAGACAAGCGGGGCCGATACAATGAGATAAGTACAGTACAACAATGAATGGAACAATGGAAATGAAAAACCAAACAAAGTTATGGTGTCCCCGTGACCTTTTTACGCGATGTGCGTGACACACTCTTTACACAGCGCAGCACAGCACAGCATACAAGTTCGTCTCCCATCCACGCACGCACATTGAAGGCCCCTGCACTGTCCGTGGCGACTATCATATCCATGTCCCGCGCCATCGTTGCCTTCAACAGTGATAAGTAACACCACGTATGATATGTATGTATAATGATATCAGCTTCAAAGTTTATAATCAGATAGCGGTAGCGACGTCGTTTTTGTTTATAACAAGGTACGAATTGTTACTTTCTTTTTTTGAATTAGTACGTCCGGCGCGGACGCTCCGTATACAGACGAAACGTCATGGACAGAGGAGACGATCGTTAGATCGGGAAAAGAGATGATGAGGATCGGCATCCAGAAAAGCTTGGGCTCGGCATGACGTGTTTTGTTTCTGCGTGTGATGTTCGCGCCACAATGAAAGAAGCCATATTCGAGCAGGAAGCCCGAACGGGATGTCGACGAAGCAAGAAGTCCAGGGCATGCGAGATGCTATCACCAGGGTTCTTAAGATAAACTCAGACGGAGTCATGTCGGACTTGATTCAGGGCACTGGAAAGAGCATGGCGGGGAAGCGAGGTTTAAACAAATAGTATTGGTGGATCGCACAGACTCAACGCTGGCGACAATGACGGTCATGGTGTATAATACGATACGATACGATGGAGAGAAGCGACTACGACGACGACTACAACGACGGCAACGGCGATATACAGCATATACAGAGCATAGGTATCCGGAAATATCAAGATCAAGTTAGATGCAAGAGCACACCGTGCTCCACCGCATGTACGGATGCTGGGGACGAGAAAGACGTGAGT
>QFEC01010697.1:13205-28370 GCA_003316585.1 Gomphus bonarii | reverse complement strand
ACTTTAGCACCGGTACCAGGGGATTGGTCTGAGTTTCAGATGACTTGTAAAATCAATAGAAATTTGTGTAATTGAGTACTGTGCTCAAAAACTTGTGAGTGACAATATAAAACCCTTGATAACCTATCTGAAAAGTTTCAGATCTTGAGTGACGAGTCTGGGGGGTGTTTTGTAATTGGGAATTTAGTGAAGCGCTGAGCAGAACAAGGAGCGTACAGGCAAGTAAGCGTATAACACTAGTATTTTACTAGCTAGAGTTGCACTACATATACATTCTTGTAATTCCAAACAGCTAGTAGTCCAGAAGAAGGAATAAGTCCTTTATGGGATCAAGGCGACAATGTTCCATGTCGCGCGTAGTTAGGCAGCCGCATATATGTTAGCTGGAATATATCAAATCCCTTTTTCCAATTGTCTTTTTGCTTCTTTTCTTCTGTTACTTTAATCCCCTGAATTCCCTGTACCTGCAGTGCATGCTACACTCCCAGATATGGTAAATGACTCCGGTGAGTGCATATATGCGCTCATTTTCGGTTTTCCCTTGTCTCATATGACTTTGGACCTTATCCCCTTCATTCATATTCATTTCCAATGTTTCCCTTAATTTTCCCTTTGTTCCTATTCCCTCGGTGATCCTCCATACCCTTAATCCGCTCATCCGATCCTGTAGCCGCTTGGGCGCTAATCGGGTCGGAACCAAGAACTACACATACTTGTACATGTATATACTAGTATTCTTTCTCTTTTCTTTTATTTGTTCTTTTTAGTTTCTTTTAATTATGATATATGAAAAATCTCCTTCTGTATAACAACTTTGTGAGATAAATCAAAATCTCTCAAAATCTCCTGTGATCTTATCTCATTTCAGATGATTTGACCCATTTTTCTAAGATGCATAATTATTTTATGAGATTTTCATTGATATTATCAATTCACCTAAAATTAGCTATGATTAAATGATATTTCACATGATTCATGATTATTCATTCTGAAATAATCATAAAATATAAGTGGAATCATATATGATCTGCAGTGGTCTTTAGTGATTTTTAGTTATCATATAGCAGATTTTTGTTCTTTATTTGTTTCAAATCAAAGATACATAGTGAAAATTCAGTTCTATGGCCTTGAGTAAAGAAGTCAAACACAGGTATATTATTCATATATAATCTCATACAATCCTATATGATAAATCCAGATAAGAAACAATTTTGGATGGATCTACCACATATTTCATGATCACGAGTGATGGCCCTGTGTTAGATCCTAGGTTTCCTCTGACAAATCTCCACCCTCAGCACCCATTTATCATTCATTTCCATGCTCCTCCAGATTGATCTCAGCCCTTCAGATAGATCTCTATCCTGCATCATACTCTGTGCCATGGACAAACTCCACGTGACCTCCGCATACTCCATACTCCGTCTCCATCATTTCCCTCACTTAATCCATCCGATACATGGACCTCCACATCACTCCTTCTACGTTATCTTCTAGTATGTTCTATAGTTCCACATGACCCCATCTCTCGTTTAGCATCCCTGCATCCTAGTATAGTAACTCCTCTGCATTTGGACAACCCTGCTCCATATTGATCCCATGCTCTGAATGTATTTAAACCTCCATGTATTCATAGCTAGTTCCCTGGTTTGAATATCAATTTAGTCTTACCTCATTACCTCCGTTCTCACTCCACAGCTCCGCTCTGCAACTCTGTAAATTCAAGGACAAGACAATGCAAGAGGGTGCAACACATAAGTTGAAGCCAACTCCTCTCAACTCCATACCCCAGCTTGAATCACCAGTTCGACCACTCCAGACATCCTGGACAAGACATCTCTGACTCCAGACTTAACAGTATATTTGAACTCTCACTCTTCGTCATCTATGAAACATAGCACTTGAAGCAATCTACAAGCTGGTACCCTTGGAACCATCTCAGAACCATCCATACACCATGTACCTAATGTCCCAGCCATGCTCCCGAGTACTCACTCACCCCTGACCCCACTTGTTCCTGAGAACCCCATACAAGCACTTTATCCGGATATGCCCAATCCACCTAATACACCCTCTGATCACAACCCTCTGCAATCTCCATCCAGTCCGTTTCTGGCCCCTAACCCTCCAAGAGCATCATCATCAAACTCAATCAATGTCCCCAACCTCGCTGAGGCCATCGCCATGCTGGCCAACAACTTGTCATTGCCAAAGAAGTCCTCACCCTGGACCAAAGTCCATGAACTGGACACCTTCGATGGCCCTGACAGTCATAAACTCCAGCCCTTTTTGATTCAGTGTAATCTAAACTTTCATGACCATCCTGATGCTTTTTCATACGACAGTGCAAAGGTCACCTATGTTCTGTCCTACCTGAAAGGAACTGCATTAGACTGGTTTGAACCCACCCTTTCCTCTGACGTCGACCCCTCATGGATAGATGACTACTCAGAATTCGTGTCCAAGTTGAAAGACAACTTTGGACCACATGACCCCATCTACAAAGCAGAAGCCAACCTTAAAACCCTCCACATGCACGACAATCAATGAGTCACCAAATACTTGGTCAAGTTCAACCACCTCACCGCACGTGTCCATTGGGGAGATGCTGCACTCTGCTGCCAGTTCTACAATGTGTTATAGATAAAGGAATAAAGGATGCCATTATATATGGATACACAGCTAAAATAACTAAAAAATAGATATAAACAGGAACTAGTACAAAAACAGTAGCTATATGCATGGGACATTAAAGATAACTAAAATACAAAGCCACCACAAAAAGAATCTCATCAGTAGCTACATTTCCCATCATTCTATGAATTTTTTACTTGTATCACTGGTACGGGGCTCGTTTCATGGCACTTTAGCACCTTGGTGGCTAAAGGAGTGGGAAGCATGGGATGGAGATAGGAGATGACAAAGAGACACTAGGAACACAGTGGGAATACATTGGGAATACCATTAGAATGGAACGGAAGAGGTTTGGAGGACTTTGGAACAAAGGGAAAGCCAAAATGGGTGCATATATGCCACCACCAAGGAGCACCGATCGATCTACTAGTCGTACAGCATGCTACTGGTATTGGGTAGCATATGAGACATAAGAGGATCATAAAAGGAATGACTAGGACAAGTCAAAGCCATCTTTTCTATTTGCAAAAGCCTGGGTATAGCATACGCAGCTGCCTAAGTTCGTACAGCATGGAAATCCACTGCTTCTCACCAGATATGGTCATATTTCCTTTTTCTCTTCACTAGTAACTCAGGGGACACGATATCTATAAGTACAACGACTGTTTGTAGTTAGTGCTTTACTGGATAATTGACTATCAATTATTCTCTCCTTGTCTGAACTGGCACTCAATCAGTTTATCCACTATTTTGTTACTCTACCATTTCACACTCATCGTTCAAGTTCTGGATCACTCCAGATAGGTCACAGGTATATCAGACTAGTTGCTCACAAGTTTTGGAGCACTACAGACTGCAAATCCAATTGTTATTGGATTTACAGTGTTCTCAGAAATCAGTACCAAGCTCTCAGTACCAGTGCTAAAGTGCTAGATTGACCAGAAAGCTTCCAGAAGGTTTTATTGCTAGAACAATGAAACATCTATACCTACACAAAGTATAGTATTACTAAGAAGTAGTTTAGGATCCACCTGGACCATCAAATCTCTGCCAGATAACCTCAATACAATGGACTTCCGGCAAGAATCAAGGACAAAGTGGCCCATGTTGGCAAACACAGGACGTTGCATGAACTTCAATCCCTCACCCAGGCCATTGATGCCTGCTACTGGGAATGACGCTCCAAAGTTTCTTGAGAGAACAACTTGAACAAAACCTTGGACCACCACCAAGACAAGGGCAAAAACCCCACCATGCTGTCGACTAATTCTAACGACAACAAGAAGACATCAAACAACAACAACGGCAACAAATCTGGAAACTCTGCATCCAACAGCAACAACACCTTGAACTCCACCAAGAAAAATCCAGACCTAGTGTCAAAACTAGGAAAAGATGGTAAACTGACTCAACAGGAGCGACAACGATGCTTCGAGCAGAACCTCTGTCTCTTCTGTGGCAGAATAGGTCACGTAGCTAAGGAATGTCCTAAATTGACTTCCTCTGCTGCAAAAGGACAAGCCACTTCCATGACAGACAGCAAATCATCTGACAAAAAGAACTCTGACACCAAGTCCACAATGGAGTCAAAAAACAACTAAGCAGCCCTCCAACTCCGGCACCAGCTGAGGGCTGCATTGATCCCCACAGTACAATAATGGAATTATGTCTAAATGTGTCTGCTCTTTCCAGTCCAAACTCCTTGACTATATATCTCACCTCTGAACTAATTCCTAATAAAACCATCAGTATGCTTATTGATTCTGGATCAACTCATTGTTTCCTAGATTCCATTTTTGCATCTAATCACCAACTCCGTACTCATGATATCACCCCAATTCTGCTCCGGCTGTTTGAAGGATCGACCAATTCAGTCATCCACAAGGCAATCAACCTTATGGTTTGCTTCCCAAAGGGGGAGGAACACTCCATTATTTTTTTTGTAACTCTGCTGGACTCCAGCTGTTCCACAGTCCTTGGACACAACTGGCTCACCTGCTACAATCCATTGATTGATTGGGCTTTGAGCAGTATTATGTTCAGTTCTCCATCTCCAGCTGAGTCTATGGTGCCACCTGAGCCAGCAACATTAGTTCCACGCTCATCTGACCCTCTGTCTCCATCTTCATCTCCACTCATTGCTCCCAAAATTGCATTGGTGAATGCAGCAGCATTTGCCCACATCTCCAAAATGGATGGTACGCAAACCTTCCAACTACTGATCACAGCATCTGACAAGTTAGACTCAAACGATGCTCCGGTCGATATGACTGGTGTTCCGGAAGAATATCATGACTCCACAGATGTTTTCAGTAAGGCCAAAGCCAATACAGTGGCTCCACACAGGCCATATGACCTCAAGATTGAACTTGAAGATGGAACATCTCCTCCCTTTGGTCCAATCTATTCCCTCTCTCAGAGTGAACTAAAAACACTTTGAGAATTTCTAGATGAACATGTCTCCATGGGTTTCATCCACCCCTCCAGGCCCCCCAGAGGAGCTCTGGTCCTATTTGCTCATAAAAAGGACGGCTCTCTCAAACTCTGCGTTGATTTTAGAGGGCTCAACAAAATCACAAAAAAAGACCATTATCCACTCCCCAGAGTCACAGACCTCCTCGTTAGTCCCCATAAGGCTCGGATATTCATGAAAATTGACCTCTGACATGCCTATCACCTCATTTGAATCTGTGAAGGTGATGAATGGAAAACCGCCTTCAGAACCAGATATGGATCATTCAAGTGGTGTGTAATGCCTTTTAGACTCACCAATTCCCCTGCAGCATTTCAATGCTTCATGAATGATGTTTTCTCTGACCTCCTTGACATCTCCATCCTCATTCACTTGGATGACATCCTCATATACTCCAATGACCTATACCAACATAGAGGACATGTTCAAGACATACTCTGGTGACTCCGGTTGAACCACCTGTATGCACACGCAGACAAGTGCTTTTTCCACGTCGACACCATAGAATACCTCAGATATATCCTCTCACCTAATGGCCTCACCATGGCTGATGACAAGGTCAAAGTCATTCAGGAATGACCTGAACCGCAAAAAGTCAAAGATGTGCAGTCCTTCCTTGGATTTGGAAACTTCTATTGCCGTTTCATATTCAACTATTCCAACCTTACTGTTCCATTAACTCATTTGACCTGCAAGGACACTCTGTGGGTTTTTACGGACGCATGCCGGAGTTCATTTGAAACCTTAAAAAAGGGCTTCACAACTGCTCCTGTGCTCACCCATTGGATCCCTGGGTCCCCACTCATCATCAAAACTGATGCCTCTGACTATGCACTCGCCGCCATCTTATCGACAATATCTCTGGTCAACAACAACATCCACCCAATCGCTTTCCACTCCTGGACCTTCACACCCCTGGAACTAAACTATGACGTCCACGACAAGGAACTGCTTGTGATTTTTTAAGTGTTCAAGTGCTGGCGCCACTACCTCAAAGGCTCCTCAGAAGCAATCAACATCATTACAGACCACAAAAACCTGGAATATTTTTCCACAACCAAACTTCTTACTCAATGTCAAGTCCATTGGTCAGAATACCTTTCTCAATTCAACCTTGTTATCCATTTCCATCCTGGATGACTCAGAGCTAAACCTGATGCTCTGACAAGATGATGGGATGTCTACCCTAAAGAGGGAGGAAGCGATTATGCGACCATCAATCCTCACAACTTACATCCAGTCTTTACCTCCAAACAACTCATCTCCTCATTCTGCACCACATCCTTGTGCTTCCAGGTACTCCACACCATTATAGTCATGGATATTGACAGGTTGCACCTGGACATAAAAGTGCTCTCCACTCCAACTCCATTACCTCTTCCCATCTTGACAATCCTACAGGACATCAGTCCATAGACTCCAAAGGATTCCTCCTCTTGGACAAATGTATTTATGTCCCTGATGTTGGTGACCTTTGACTCCACGTACTATAAGACAAATATGATCATCCTATATCTGGACATTTCAGACAGAACTGCATGCTCAAACTCATTCATAGAGACTATGTTTGGCCTGAGCTCCATAACTCCATAAAGTCCTATATTAAGTCTTGTACCATTTGCATGCGCTCCAAGTCACAGAGACATCACCCCTATGGACTACTCAAACAACTTCCTATCCCTGAACATCCTTGGAACTCCATCTCCATGGACTTTATAGAAAAACTTCCACCATCCTCCAGATATGATACCATCCTCGTCATTGTTGACAGACTCACCAAACAAACCATCTTCATCCCCACCGTTGACACGATCAATGGTCTGGTACTTGCAAAACTCTTTGTACTCCACGTGTTCTCCAAACACAGAGTTCCGTCCCACGTTACCTCTGACTGTGGTACAGAATTTGTATCCTCCTTCTTTCAATCCCTTGGAAAGGCTCTCAACATAAAGCTACACTTTACCTCCAGATACCACCCTGAAGGTGACAGACAAACCAAACAGATGAACCAGACACTGGAACAATACCTTCGAGTCTACTGCAACTACCAACAGGACAATTGGTCAGACCTCCTTCCCATTGCGGAATTTGCATACAACAATGCTCCAAATGCCACCACTGGCATTTCACCCTTCTTTGCCAACAAGGGTTATCATCCCAACATTACTGTACACCCTGAATGAGACCTCACCTCCTCAAGAGCATGAGACTTTGCAGTAGACTTAGACAAACTCCACCAAGAACTCCACAAAACAATTGCTGATGCCCAACAACGGTACTCCGCATCTGCAGACTGCTGCCAGAGTTCAAGATTGGTGACAAAGTCTTTGTCAAATCAGATAACATTTGTACTACTAGACCTTCTAAGAAACTATCTGAAAAGTATCTAGGTCCTTTTGAGATCATTGCTTGAGTTGGCTCCATCTCCTTCACCCTCTGGCTTCCAGATAACATGCATGCAATACACCCCATCTTCCACGTCTCCATGCTGGAACCATCCACGCCTAATGACTCCCCCAATCGAGTCACTCTGCCCCAACCTCCCATCATTATTGATGGTGAACCTGAATACGAAATCTCTGAAGTCCTCAACTCCAAGGTCGACAGACATTGCGCTTGCCCCTTACTATACCTGGTCAAGTGGTCTGGATATGAGGGCACGGACGACAAAACCTCCTGGCTTCCTGCATCTGAACTTAGCAATGCATCTGAAGTTGTCTCAGATTTCCACAAGTCCTATTATAACAAACCAGGACCTTGGCCCTTCACTCAACACTCAACTTAATATTTTTTCAAGTCAAAATATATATATATATATTATATATCATGGAAGTAGTCCATTCCTTGGTCCATCTCTGAGCCATGTGGCTCCCTAAACCAATCATCCAGCACCACCAACTCCGGCACCAGATTCTCCTCTGGATCTTACTCTGCTTTTCTTTGGCGTTCTGCCTCCATCTCCACCTTCTGCTGATGCTCTGCCTCCACCTCCTTCACCACCAACTCCATATTGTACTGCTCCATGAGCTTATGGAATTGCTCCTTGATGTTTTCCAGGTGGCTCATGGTCAAGGACTCTGGGCGACAAGTGTACATGAACAAATGCAGAAACGCTACATCCTTATATACCTACTCCAGTCAAGCACTAACCCACTTTCCCATGGCAACTTCCATCTTAATGACTGCGGCCTTGAGGCTCAGCCTTTAATGGGGAGGTACTGTTAGATCCTAGGTTTCCTCTGACAAATCTCCGCCCTTAGCGCCCATTTATCATTCATTTCCACACTCCTCCAGATCAATCTCAGCCCTCTGGATAGATCTCTATTCTCCATCATACTCTGTGCCACGGACAAACTCCACATGACCTCTGCATACTCCATACTTCATCTCCGTCATTTCCCTCACATAATCAATCCAATACATGGACCTCCATGTCACTCCTTCTATTACCTTCCACATCAACTTCTAATATGTTCTATAGTTCCACATGACCCCATCTCTCATTTAGCATCCCTGCATCCTAGTATAGTAACTCCTCTGCATTCAGATGACCCTGCTCCATATTAATCCCATGCTCTGAATGTATTTAAACCTCCATGTATTTGTAGCTAGTTCCCTAGTTTGAATATCAATGGAGTCTTACCTCATTACCTCCATTCTCACTCCGCAGCTCTGCTCCGCAACTCTGTAAATTCAAGGACAAGACGACACAAGAGGGTGCAACACATAAGTTGAAGCCAAGTCCTCTCGACTCCATACCCCAGCTCAAATCACCAGTTTGACCACTCCAGACATCTTGGACAAGACGTCTCTGACTCTGGACTTAACACCCTGTTCCATTCTGATCCCACACTCTGAATGTATATAAACCTCCATGTATTTGTAGCTAGTCCTCTAGTTTGAATATCAACTTAGTCTCCTCCTTGCTATCTCCATGAACTCACTCTGTAACTGCATTCCATAACACCTCCATGACACCTCTACAAATACAAGGACAAGATGACATGAGAGGGCACAACACATCAGTTAAAGCCAAGTCCTTACAACTCTGTACCCCAGTTTGACTTCAACAGCTCAGACCACTCCAAAACACCTCTGGACACAACATCCTCAACTCCAGACTTAACAATTACTCATAATAACTGGGGATATTTTTAAATGAAGGGGAATTTTGAATAATAATAATATATGACAACCCCTATCTTACTTTTGCATTTATTTTTGTCCAGTAAAGCCAGTCATACCCATTCAGAGTTGAACAAGTCTTCAAAAAATCATAATCTAAGTCTCTGACATGAATGCTTGATGATCAAGTGAGACCAGAGAGAAATAATGGATATGGTCTGGTGCTGTCACTTGCACTTTGTTTGAAAAAGGACAATGCAAGCTAAGCCTCAGAGTCCTTCAGCATGTTCATGTTAATATGCATTTTGGTCATAACATCAAAGAATGGATGTTAGATGTTCAGGGTAGGCAAATATTTGTCAGGAAGAGGTTCAAGCCAACACCAGACACTGTTGAAAACATTGTCATCAATTATCAACTGTGCATAGCCTTGCCTACAAGGGAAGTCAGAAATTATCCTCAAATAGCAGCTATGGATATAATATACTGACTTCTGAAGCACTTCCATGACCTGTTGTAGCAGGTAGATGTTCCTTGTTCAATGCCATGTCCTCTTTGGATGTCTGAATCATTGCATCCTAGAGTCTGGACACCTCATCATTGGTGTAACAATCCAGATCATCCTCCTTTGCATCTTTCTTGCATTTCTTGGGCCTCATTCCTTTCTTCGACTTGAGAATAGTCTCAAATGGAAAGTCCAATTGTGCCTTTCAGGCTAAAAAATCCTGTGAGATATTGTGCCAGATATCTTTAGGAAGGTCACACTGTAGGGTGCATATATGCACTATACCACCTTTGAGAGATTCAATAATAATATATACTGATTTTACTCATAAAACTAGACAAGAACAGTTCAATATATTCTCTAATATTTTCAGTATTTTTCAGTATTTCTATGTGATGTGTTCACAAGTTCTCACTATTTTTCTCTGTACACTATCCATGTGGTACTAACTTTGCCTCTGCCTTGAGACTACATGTGTGCATCAATAGCTTGGTGGGAACTGATCAAACAGTCACCTGGAGCATTGGCTTATGTAACCAAGGTGCAGTGCCTACCTCACTTATGCAATGGGCATTAAACAGGTGTTAAAGGGCCAGTTCATGCAGGTGAGACATGCACCTGCATATGTGCTTATTCCTCAGTGTGAACCACCACTGAGGAGGTGAGCCAGCTACTGTACTAATAGAATTTGTGATGATTTTTCTCATTATTTCTTTCTCTGTAGTGTAAAGCTTAGGTATTGTACTAATAACATCAGTGTGAACTGTTGTAAATAAGAGAATACCACACCCTTAGCACAAAAATAGATAAAAGACACCAAATAGTAAATAACTAGAGAACACTGACTCCCACACCCAGTATATGCATGTGAAATAAAATTAGACAAAGATCCAAAGGATCTAAAAAAGAGACCTGATCATTACATACATTTCTCATAGCTACAGAACATTTTATATACTATGCAGCTACGGTGTTTTGCCTCTGGGGTAGTAAAGTGCCTGGGTAGCTAGGGGAGAGAAGGAATGGAAAATGATCACAAAGCTAACCCCAGGGCATGGACATAGTGGAGACAATGGAAATGAGAGGGAAGAAAGGTTGCAACAATATGGAGAAGGTCTGGAGGACTCAGGAGTAAGGAGAAAAGAACAAGGGGCGCATATATGCAGTCACTGGTGCCACCCACTCCATAGAGATCAATGGACATGACTCAGACTTAAGGGGATTGAAATAAAAACAAAGTCACACAGAAAAAAGAAGCACATAACATTTTCAAGGGATACCAATTAAAAATTGGACAAAAATATGCGATACAGTGATACATATAGCACAGAGCATCGATGCATCTATCCCAAAGCAGCCTCATTTCCTTTCTCACTCACAACATGTCAAAACTGCAATATTGTATAAGTAGTACTATCAGAACATAGTACAGAACTAGTTCTTCTTGCCAAAAAGCCTGAATCACTCCTTGTTTTCACCAGCGCTTTGCTTACATCAAAATCATGATTCCCACCAAAGGCTTGTTGTTTGAGACCTGAATAAATTCAGAGAAGTTATTAGTTACTATCAGAAGTGTCTCACAATGTTTTGAACACACAGGTTACATATTTTATTTAATATCGAATTTACACTTTTCACAGAACTCAGAACCAACCTCTTGGTACAGGTGCTAAAGGGCCATATTTACCAGCCCAGATTACTAGACATGCACAGATGAATTCCATAGCATATATCCCAGAACAAACATTCCAACTGACTCCCAGACCGATATCTTAGTTAGGAAACAACCCCCCACTCCCCAGACACTCTTAATTACATGAACCACCACTGAGGAGTGTAAAACTTAAATCTCCCATTAAATTCTCTGATAACTACTGCAGAAAAGTTGCTTATTCTCATCACACACACCTTCCCATGGTTCCATCTCTTTGATTTCTCTCTCTGTGTGCACCTTGCATTTTTGCTTGCACAACTTCATTTCCTCAGCCAAGCACTTCCTCTTCTTTGGCTTCACTTGTTTCTCTTGCATATACTCATTAGCCAATTCACTTGAAGAGCCCTCATCATCTTGGGCAGGGAGGGGCAGGCAGCAGGATGTGAGCTCTAGGTTCAAAATTGTTCATGTTCTACTACATCACAAAAGTTGGCTGGTGTTATACTCTCTTCCTCTGAGAGTTCAGAACCAGATCCACTGAACATATCTATTCCAATATCCCTCTGTACCTATATCAGCCAAGTGAATTTGCAACCCTGCACAAATTCCATGGCTGTGGTGTGCTGTCTTTGTCATGAGTGTCACAACTTCACAACTCTTGGCAGCACTTCTTCCAGCTCCAGGGACTGCAGCTTATCCAACATGTTAATACCATTTTCCATACAGATGGAGAGGACTTTGATGGGGAATCCATTCCAGCATTCTCCAGATCAATGCTACCTTCTGAGTGTTGTAAAATAAATGCACTAGGTCACCTCAACATTTTATCCCCAACTGTGCTACCATTTAATTCACTACCCCAAGAATTCTTCATCCCTCATTCTGATCCTTTACAGTGGTTATTTGTTAAGTCTGGAGTCAAAGATGTCTTGTCTGGAGGTTTTCTAGAATGGTCAAGCTTTTGAAGTCAAACCAGGGTACAGAGTTGAAAGTACTTGGCTTAAACTTATGTGTTGCACCCTCTTATATCATCTTGTCCTTGTATTTGTGGAGTTGTTGGAATGGAGTTGTGAAGTGAGAATGGAGGTAACAAAGAGGAGACTAAATCAATATTTGAACTAGAGAACTAGCTATGAATACATGGAGGTGTAAATACATTCAGAGTGTGGGATTAATATGGAGCAGGGTTGTCTGAATGCAGAAGAGATACTACATTGGGATGCAGGGATGCTAAACGAGAGATGGGGTCATGTGGAACTATAGAACATACTAGAAAATGACATAGAAGATAATAGAAGGGATGGCATAGAGGTCCATGTGTGTGATGTGGAGGTCCGTGTGTCAGATTGATGATGTGGTGAGGGTGACAGGGATGGAGTATGGAGTGTACCAAGGTCATGTGGAGGGTGTCTGTGGTGCAGAGTATGATGGAGGGATGGGATCAATCTGGAGGGGTGCAGAGATCAATGATTAAGGGTGGAGATTTGTTGGAGGTAATCTGGGATCTAACATTATTCCATATATACTGCAAGAAATTTATATCAAATCTGGGTGTATACATATCTCCACCCTTAGCGCCCATTAATTATTCATCTCCATGCCCCTCCAGATCGATCTCACCCCTCCATCATACTCTGCACCATGGACACCCTCCATGTGACCTCCATACCCTCCATACTCCATGCCTGTCATCCTCACCATGTCATCAATCCAACACATGGGCCTCCATGTCACACACATGGACCTCCACATCACACACATGGACCTCCATGTCACACACATGGACCTCCACATCACACACATGGACCTCCATGTCACACACATGGACCTCCAAGTCACACACATGAACCTCCACATCATCCCTTCTATTATATTCTATGTCATCTTCTAGTATGTTCTATAGTTCCACATGACCCCATCTCTCATTTAGCACCCCTGCATCCTAATATAGTATCTCTTCTGCATTTGGATGTCCTTGTTCCATATCAATCCCACATTCTGAATGTATTTAAACCTCCATGTATTCACAGCTAGTTCTCTAGTTCAAATATCAATTTAGTCTCCTCCTCATTACCTCCATTCTTACTCCACAACTCCACTCCAACAACTCCATAAATACAAGGACAAGATGATGTAAGAGGGCACAACACATAAGTTGAAGCCAAGTCTTTTTGACTCTGTACCCTGGTTTGACTTTGACAGCTCAACCACTCTAGAAAACCTCTAGACAAGATGTCTTCAACTCTGGACTTAACAAGCACCTTGGGTGCTTACAGGTGCTAAAAGTGAATATTACACAAACACTCAAGTGATTTTCCCATCCCTGTATTAACATTTACTCCACCAAAATTATATGACACTCATCCTCTGCATTACCTCCATAATTCCCATCATGACCAAAGCCACAAATCATTCTAGTTCAAAATTTCACCTTTCCCCTACCAAACCAAAGTGCCTGTCACCACTGTGTACATTATAGGGCCAGCATGAGCCTGGACCAACCATCAACCTTACAAAACATGTTTACATTTCTGGCCCTAGGTTCATTTGTATGTACTTTATTATGTTTCGCTGTTTTTTCCCTCCCCCAACCTCTGTATAAAATGTATTTCCTATATGATGTCATGGATGTATCACCCCCTCATGTACACATGTCTCACCAGTTTCTTTGTCTCCTAACCTTGTAGTATTTAGTTAAAATGTTGTAAAAACAAAATAATAGTCTTTTCCATCACTCAAGAATCATCAGAAAAACAAAAAGGAAACTCCTATCAATTCTCTCAATAAAAATGACATAAAAACTCTACTCTGTTCCATTATTCCTCTAGCTTTTAATCTTGTAAAAATTGTGGTGTTTTTCAGGATGCCAGTCATGTTGATCAGAGCATCATTGGAGTCTGATTTGTTAGATGCTGAGATCAGTAGTTGGAAGGTTTGCATACCATCCATTTTGGAGATGCAGGCAAATGCTGCTGTGTTGACCAGGGAAAATCTGGGTGCAACAAGCAGGGTTGGAGTCAGAGGTTCAGATGAGCATGGAACTAATATTACTGGCCTGGGTGGCACCATATACTCAGCTGAGGTTGGAGAACTGAACATGATACTGTCAAAGCCCAGTCGATTGATGGATTGTAGCAGGTAAGCCAGGGACTGCCAAAAAGCTGAAATCTAGCAGAGTTGTGAAGAATATAAAGGAGTGTTTCTCCTTTTTAGGGAAGCAAACTGGAAGGTTGATTGCCTTTTGGATGACTGAATTGGTCAATCCATTGAACAAGCAGAGTGATATAAGAGTGATGTCATAAGTACAGAGCTGATGATTAGATGTAAAAATGGAATCTAGGAAACAGTGACTTGATCCCCAAATAATAAGTGTACTGAGGTCTTTGTTTGGAATTAATTTGGAAGTTAGTTATATAGTCCAAGAGTTTAGACTGGAAAGAGTGAATACATTGAGATGTAGTTCTGTTATTGCACCATTAGGTTTAACACAGTCCTCAGCTGGTACTAGAGTCTGAGGGCTGCTCAAGAGTTTTTTGAATCCAATGCTGTCTTAGCATCTTTAAGGGCAACCCCTGTAGCATTCACTGAGGTTACCAAAGTTACATGACTGAAGCTAGCAAGGGGGAAAACCTAAGTCTATTAGATCATATACATAGAACTAGAGGCTCACCTAGCAAGGGAGGAAACCTAAGAGGAAAACTTAGGGTCCCTTGCTAGTGAGCCATGCAACCTATATACTCATCATCTGCTTCCGACTTCCTCAGCATACCTTAC
>QFEC01010697.1:0-12923 GCA_003316585.1 Gomphus bonarii | reverse complement strand
CCAAATCCTTCAGGGTGCTCCTGGATGTGCATGGTAGAATTCCTGTACCTTTGCTGGTGCTGCCATATCCTCTTCCACCACCCAGGTGTTCTCCTCGTACTCGTACCCCTCCCACTTCACTAGGAAGTAGAGTCAACCTCTCGTTAACTGACTGTCTAACACCCTCTCCACTACATAGTGTTCCTCTCCCTCTACCAACTCAGGTGGTGGGGGCAGCTCAGCCCTTTGGCTGGATATTAGGTCTTCAGGGGCTGGATTGAGCTTGACTACATTGAAGACCAGATGAAGTTGGGACATAGATGGGGGAAGCCCGAGTTTGTATGAGTGTTTCCCCACTCAGCTCTGGATGATGTACAGCCTGAGGTAGCAGTGACCAAGCTTCTGGGAGGGTCAGGTGGTGTGAATGTCAGATCCATCAAGGAAGACTCAGTCACCTATGCAATACTCAGGCACTGGAATGCAGTGCTGGTTGTAGTACCAGGCCATGTTGTCTTTTGCTTTGGCCAGTGCTGACTTCACCTCTTCCAATGACTTTTCCATCCTGCCCTTGAATTCATTCACTGTCTCGGTTTGGGATTCGGGTTCTTGGGGGCTTGAAGCCCATGTGCAGGTGCCTTCCAGTGTCTAACATGAATGGGGTTTGCTGAGTGGCCAAGTGTACATGGTTGTTGTACTGGAACTTGGCCAATGGTAGCAGATCATCCCAGTTTTCCTGTCATTTGTTGACAAACAGACAAAGGTACTGTTAAAGTTCTTGATTGACATGTTTGGTTTGCCTGTCTGCCTGAGGGTGGTATGCCATTGTGGCTGTGAGTTTGATCCCAAGGAGCCAATAGAGCTCACAAGTTTGGCAATGAACTGTGGACCTTGGTCAGATACAACTTTCTTTGGAAGCCCATGCAGCTTCCATATGTGTGTGAGGTAGAGCCAAGCTGTGCTGAGTGCAGTGACAGTTGTGTTCATGGGGAGGAAATGCCCCCTCTTGCTGACCAAGTCCACTATATTCATTACTGCATTGTAGCTGTGGGATTGGGGGAGCTTGACTATGAAATCTATGCTGATTGTATCCCACTGAGACTCAGGGATGGGCAGAGGTTCAAGTTCTCCCATTGGTGGCTCCCTTTGGGTTTTGGTTCAGGTACAGAGGTCACAGGTTTTGACATATTGACCAATGTACTGAGACATCTGTGGCCACCAGTAGTTTCATGATACAAGTACCAGGGTCTTCTACTTCCAACAGGACAATGATCCAAAACATACTTAAAAAATGGCAGACCAGTGGTTTTCTGACAACAATATCATTCCCATGAAGTGGCCTGCCCAATCCCCTGATCTAAATCCCATTTAACACCTCTGGCAACACCTCAAGGCCAAACTCCAACAATATGACATACCACCCAAAGGAGTACATGAATTATGGGACAGGGTGGCAAAGGAGTGGACTGAAATACCACCAGAGACATTCCAGAAGCTAATAGAAAGCATGCCTAACAGGATACAGGCAGTTTTAAAGACAAAGGGGGTCATACAAAGTATTAGATTGTAAAATAATAGAGGGTCAAAAAACTGCCCCAATGAGTGATTATCTTGTTCGATTTATTGAGCAATGAGTTTTGATTGGACTTACATGATTTCTTAAGTTGGTAGATAGCCAACATGTTCTAGTATATTATGTGAAATTTTCAGAACTTTTGCTGATGTCATTCCTTCAAAAAATATCAATATTTATAAAATGCACAAATATTGGGGCAGTTTTTTGACCCACTGTAGAAGGAGGAAGATGCAGCCATGGAAGCTGCAAGGGAAGAGGCTGCAAGTAAGACAGCTGAAGAATAAGTGGCCAAGAAAGAAGCAAAAGCAAAGCAGGCAGCTGAAGAGGCTGAGGCAAAGAATCAGGCAAATGCCCTCAAAAACATAGAACTTTTGAAGAAACTTGGGCCCACCTTCCAAGTCCAAGGGGCCCAAAGCAAGGTGAACACTGAGGCTGGGCCAATCACTATAACTGGTATGTAGGCAATGACCAAGATGCTAAGATGCCTCAGGTGATTTTATCTATTTTTATTTTATTTTATTTATTTATTTATTTATCTTCTTTTTTTGCTGATCATTTCTATAGGCTTAGGGCAAAGAGGCAATGGCTCCCACTGCTTGGGCATTAACTGAGGGACCCCTGTGCCAAGTGTGTGTGCAGTGCAGGAAGGAATGTGCTATACCTGAGGCCAGTGCAAGCTGTGCAAGGTTAAGTGTGATCTTGCACTGGATAGGAAGCAAGGGACAGAGTATAAAAACTCAGACAAGGATGGGGCAATGACCAAATGACCCAAGCTGAAGAGGGCCAAAACAGTTGGGGTCAGGCCCATTGTGGGGGTCATGTCAGTCCAGGTGCCTGATGTTGATTAAAAGTGGGGGAAAATGGATGATAATATGTAACTAGGATTTGTATTCTAGTTATTGTATCTAGTATAGTCCAAGTATCGTCCTTGGTATTCTGGGGCTTCCTGACAATGATGGGAGTATGAGCGATAACAGCAGTGTTCTGTGAGTGCAAGACTGATTTATTTCTAGTATCTACGTCATTCTTATATATGAACTCATGCTCCTGTATGAATCCCCCTTGTGCAACTGTACTAAGGCGGCATCCATATGCAGTCAGCCCAATGTGGATTGCCATGTTATGATCTTTTTGATGGAAGTCCTCTCTCGTGTGGGTCAGCAGTATATCCCCATTGTATCTCCTATTGCCTTCTTAAATCCTATCCCATCTTATGTCTCCCTACTCTGGAACTCAGTCCTTGTTCTTTCCTTGTATTGTAGGCACCTATACTATGAATCACCACTTCTTCTGAATCTCCCTCTAATCACCTAACCCTGTTTCCTTTGTTGTCTGTCTGCTTCATCCACATGTGTGCTCTCTTCTTATTCTGACTTCTCCGTTCCCTCATTCCTACCTCCTCCCCCTGTCTGCTTCCTCCATCTGTCACAACACCTGAGTGAGCAAGCTCAGTCCTTGGGCAACTTTCAGGGGCAATTACGGGCCAAAAACAACTGCAAGAGACACAGAATTACCTCTTTCAGTGGCACCTGGTGACAGTTGAGGATGGGGCTCAGTACCTTGGGCAGATGGCCCAGATACAGGTGCTAATTGCTGAGGATACATGGAGGATGGCAGGGTGGAGTGAAAGGGGGTACAGACCAAGGTCTAAGACTAACATGCCAAGGGTACCCAGGTCTTCTCAAAGTGAAGACTAGGTGTTATGTTCAGGTTGGGTCAGTGGCCAACCAAGGTTCAAGAGGGTTTGGGGGGTGCAAAGGTTCAGGAGGAACTGAAGGAGAAGGAAACACAGGAGGGGAAGGAACAACGGGAGGATAGTTAGATACTCTTGTTTTGTGATTTTTTTTTGTTTTATAAATTTTGGTTTGGAAGTGGGAAGTGAAGCAAAGCAAAAAACCAAGAGACAAATAGATAAGTGAAAAAATCACAAGTGAGATGTGCTGAGTTCAGGTGAAGCTTGGTTCAACATGTGAGTGAAACAGATAGAGAAATTTTGAATAAGTCAGAGGAACTGAGAGGAAGTTTTGGGTATCAGAGGGTATCAGGTGTGGGGTGGTTTAATCACAATATATCCAAATTTTCAGGCAATACTGATGTCAACCTCTGCTCATCTATTCATATTTTTTTTACTAATTTTTCTGTATTTTTACGTCCAAGAGTTAGTGCGTCATTCTCTTTATTGTTGTACTCGCGCGCGAGCCTCGATTTGCTTCCGCTTCGAGACGATGCGCGTGTGGGAAGGGACCGATAATTTGGCTCTATACTCAAGCTAGCGCTTAGCAGTCGGCTTTCATGCCTATACGCGGGTAGAAACACTCGCCCGCGTATGCGCGTACTATCACTGAGGAGGTGAGCCCAATGTATTGTTTAGTGTAATTTTAACATTGATTTTCTTTTATTTCTTTTGTAGTGATAAATTTTAGATAATTGTCTAATAAATCTCTGAACCACTGCCAACAGTTGCTCATTTTCCTACATCAGGGACAGATGGTTTTTAGAAATAAAACTTGTACTTTAGTAAATATAAAAATGACTGTGCAAATGCAGAGAAATGCAATTGAATGTGTGATGCGCATTGGATAAATTTATCCATGTGCGATAAGTTGAAGCCGTGGTCATCAATTACGTAATATGAAGCATCTATGATCAAACTGAAGCATTGGTCGGAAGCAAGTAATGGCCATAACCCTTATGATATGCAAAGTGAAACGGGAAAAATATCTATCACTTGCGCCGTTAACCTAATTGGGACATTGGGTATGTAGTGAAAAGGGGCATCCACTCGAGGTACAATGCCACTCGCATCACTTGATTTCTCCTCATTGTTTTGCACCTGTTTCCTTGCTCTTTTTATTAACAATACCTACTTTATTGTTCTCTTTGACTCTCTAAAGTTTCATATACTAGACAACCGAAGAGGTTATTGTTCTCACCATGTATGTATAGCCTACTTAGACTCTGTAGAGCTCCAGTATTCTCTGCTGTAGCTTACATCGTCTAAGTTTTTCACAATAGGGGATTCCGATTGGCGTCACAGCAGTGACAAGTAGTTGCTTGGTAATCACTCATCGAGAGTCAATGGTCAGTCAAAAGATATGTATTCAGTGGTTCGTTGTTGCATCAACACTGCGTTTAAATGCTCCTACCTATACTTGTGGTCTTATTTTGGCCCAAATCATTTGTCGTTTCAAGTTTCTTGCAAGAAGTCATCTCCTGTAACGTTGGGTCCATCACCCAACGACAAGAGACCTCCTTCCTCTTCAAGGACTCTGTAGACATTTGGTTCCGTTATTCTGGATGTGCATTCAAACCATCCTGCTCTTTTGTATGTTTATTTTTTGCATGTTATTAGTTTCTTGATGCATGGAAATGTATGGGTATGTCGAGATCGTGATATACAATTTCCATCGAACAGTAACAAGTTTCTTGTTTTCATTTCCACCAAAATCTCAACTCACACCCTTAGTCGGGCAAATCAGGAGAAGTGAGTGTCTCATGTTGTACATAATTACCATTTGTCATCAAAAATAATTTGTCTAGACACTCGATCAGAACACCGCAACAACCTTGTGGAGCCTGTTATCTTCTACGCCTGAAATGACATACTTTGCCATAAGATTATCGTGATAACAGCAGCACGTTCATAGGAACAATGGTTATGTTGGGGGAGGTGGTCTAAATGGAGACAGTAGAGTGATTCATAGGCATCAGAGTCATAACTCAAGTCTGACAGCAACATATCGTGGACGGAAGCGACGTACTCATGTTCTTCACACGCTCCCCATACGATTTCGTGATTTCCCTCTTCCGAAACCGGGCATCTTAAACTAGAAGATTATGTTCAGCGAAATTATCGTGAGTCCAGCTAAAGGTTATAACCTTGTTCGATGCTTCCGCCGATGGTTTTTCATCGGGGAGCGTGCGAGACATTTTCATGAACTTCCGAGAAGCTCCGGCGACGCCAAGAGCGCCCGGGAGCACGTTGGACAGTGTGTTACGTTTTACTTGTGTAGTCGGTGGGGTAGCAGAAGGATTGCTAACCTCCGTCTTGTTCGTCTCCGTGAGCAGGCTATTCTTGTTGACAGTTAGAATACTGCCTTTTTCCTCGGTGACATCGTAGCCGATCGCCCCCTGAACCGTAGTTGATTTAAACTCAAGATTGCTGACTGCAGTGGTAGTATTGTTTGTCTCGGTAGGAAGACCATTCTTGTTGACAGTCCGAATACTGTCCGTGTCCCCCTTGGTGACATCATAGCCGGTTGCTCCTTGAACCGTAGTGGATTTGGCCTCGAAATTGTCGACTTCGGTGGTAAGGTTAGCCTCCGTCATGAGTGCACCATTCTGCGCAATGACCCCAAGCGTTCCGACAGAATCGATCGCTACGTCGATTTTCGTTTGGTCGAGGGCGATTGTCTTTGAGTCAACGGTCTCTCTTTGTGTTGATGCTTGGATTATTGGGCTCGATGGGTTTTGAATAGTGGAAGAGGCAGCGTCCGACGACGGTTCGGGCCCAGATGGTCCTATTTCAGCACTTGCAACTTGGGCGGTCATCCCCAGCCCAGTCGAAAGCCGAGGACTCGTGATTTGGGCCAACTCCGATAAGTTATGCTTTTGTGCACCTTCGGTCGCTGTTTGCGATATCTCCTGTGAAGATGAAGTGCTCTGTTGTTCTGCTTCTTTCGCCGTTTGCATGATCTCCTGCGACATGGAAGCATGCTCCTGTGGCGGGATGTTTTGCGAAGACAGAGTGTCCCCATGCACTGCTTCTGTTGCCGTCTGCACAACGGCCGTAGACGAGGAATCACTTTCCTTTACAGCTTGTACAACCGTTTGCGAGATCGCCTGCAATTCTCCCTCCCTTTGTACACTCTCCGTTGAGAATTCGTGCTCTGTCATGTTCGAGACCTTTTGTGACGATGAAGTGTCCTCCTGTGCAGTTTCTCCCTCCGTAATCCTTTTCGACGAGGAACCATGAACTTGGATAGCTTCTGTATGCGTTTGCAGATTTTCCTGCGACGATGAGGTAGTTTCCTGAACTGCTCCTTTCGCCACTGATGCGATCTGCCTCGTCAGAGAAGCTGATACCCCACTCACAGTGTCCTGCTTCGCTGAAATATTGACTTCCTCTGCCGTCTTATCAATCATCTTTGAGGATGAACTCCCTTCTGGTGCCCTCATTGCCAGCTCCCGGTCCCCATTTGGAACCTGTATACCAACCCTATTATTCTCAGGTCCGCCAATATAGTTTTCAACGGCGTTTTCAGCAACCCTGATGACAGCATCCTCGATCAATCCTCCGAGCGGCTTCGGCTCTGTTGCATCAAAGTATTGTTCCATTGCGGCGAGAAAAGCACTGCCTATTTGCTCACTTAAAGATGGTGGCTGTTGTGGCGAGCTTTGAACAGGCTTCCGGACTGATCCTTGGTGAGCGGATTCCGATATGGATTTTTGTATAGTTTCTTGCGTGACAGGAGGTTGGACGGATTCGTATTCCTGCGCCTTGCCAAGCTTCACGTTGTCTGCCGAGCCGTGCAAATAGTCCTCGGCGATCCACGTTTTGGCCATCTGCTGGGGTGATGTCTGTACACCCCGCTCCATTAATTCCCGTGCCTTCTCCCTTTTCAGCACCCCTCCAATCGATATGCCCTGCTGTGGTTCCTGACTTCCCGGCAGTATAGAAACGTCGATAATTTCCCCCGTGGCCTGGGGTCCATATTGACTAGAAGGTTCGGTGTTTTTGGATCTCTCTACGTCTGATCCAGCGGAAAGTTGGCTGGTGTGTAGCGTGGATAATGGGAAATCATGTCCAGAATCTTGCATACTCCGGCACTTTGCAGATTCTTCAACGCTCGGACCTCCAGGAAGGACTGTAACATCAAGAACCTGCCCCTCATTGCGACTTCCATGCTGAGCGTTGGACACATTACTAGTTGATCTTCCAATTTCGAAGGTGGAGGCCCGCGTAACCTGCTTCGTTGATGATTGAGTTTCGGGATTGGATATCTTCGTACCCTGGCCTGTTACAGTTCCTTGAATAGCTTCCCCTACAGGAAGGAAAGTGATATCAAGAACCTGCTCTTCGCCTTTAGTTCCAACCTGGCGAGAAGACTCGGCAAACGTAACGCAATTGCTCGCTGACTTTGTGGTGTCTATTTCGGTTGTTATTTGGGTCATCTGTTGTTTTGAAGACTGATTCATTCCACGGGTAGAACTCCTCAAAGTTTTGCCTGTCACAGATCCCCGAGACACCTCTGCTTCACCAGGAAGTGTCATAATATCAAGGGCCTCTCCCTCGCCTCCATCAGGATTATGTCTTCCTCGAGATATTGTCCTCCCTCCAGATTTCTCCACCTTCACCCTACTATCACCCACATTCGCCTCTTTCCTATTAACATCTACTCCCTCAGAGATATTGCGCTGGTCACACTGTTCATATCCTACGAACAGGTCCCAGGATCAGCTTCACATTTAAATTTGACCCCGCTTTCTGCTTGATGGATCTTTGTGGATAAGGAATACGTACCGCGTTTACTGTGTCCGTCGGCTTGCACTGCCTGCACACCTTGTCGAAACGGGGACCCTGGTGAGTTAGGGGAAGGGGAGACATTCCTACGCGTTTGGGTGCATGTTTCTATATCGTCGATTGTTCCTGTGAGATTACGCCTACTAACGTCGTTGATCCTCGCATCATCGACGATAGTGACCTTTTCCCCTTTAAGAATTGTCGCTCCCCCAGTGCAACCCTTATTGGGAAAATTAAGAAACTCTCTCCCCTTGGCCCCCTCCTGATCGAAAGTGACAGTCTCACGCGGTAAAGGCGAAGAAGACATACGAGGAAACATTGGAGATACTGTATTAGGTGTATGTGGCGCTGGACGGACCCTGAAGAGCGGCGAGCGAGGAGGTGAACCGAAAATAGGGCGTGGGGACTCTACGACTGGCGAATGTGGATGGCAGGACGTCGAGCGTGAGTGTGAGGCCATGATGAATTGAGGTATTACAGGGACGGGTGAGCAAGGACGGGGAGAAACCACGCGTGGGGCGATGACGACAGAGGACTTAGGCTCAAGTGAACACCCATCCTCCCCTAGGTCACCAGACGGATTAGGTCTCCGCATCCCACTGTCTCTAGGACTCGTGGTGCTGTGGCGTATGTGAGGTAGAATCTCAGTTGTACGGTCGTCATTGATCTCATGTGCGGAGGTGATAGGCGTTTGTGAATCCGTTCTGCCGCCAGGAAGGATGGTAACATCAAGTGGCTCTCCTTTACGATCATACACTCTCTCGGACCTAATGTGCTGACGCTGATCCTGGCTTTGCTCAACCCGAGACTTTGAAACTTTAACACCGGCATGAAATCGTCCAATGTCGATTTCTGCAGATTTTGATTTCTGTGTTTGTGTTGTTCCAGACACACGGGATTCATCCTCGAACGATGAGGACGAGTGTCTTGTCCCTGGTATATGGTTTGACTTGTGCGTTGACTCCGCTGACTGGGTGTTCTGCGTAGCAGACCCTCCTCCGGGAAGGACAATCACATCAACCACCTCTCCCGTGCCACTGACGCCCTGAGCTCCGAACTCTGTACGAGACACTTTCCCTCGGTTCCGGTTCTCCTCGGCTTGGAATCCATCCACTGTAAAACCAGCATGAAACTTTCTGACTTTCACTTCTGGCGATTTCGATCTTGCCTCTCGTGTCAGATGCTGTCCCTGCGCCATAGCTACATCTCCTGGGCCAAATTCTGAAACAGCACCAATTCCTATTTCCTGTTGCGTCACGGGTTGTTCCCTGATAAAATTGTGTGGCTCATCCCCCGAAAACCTAACGTTCCCCCTAGCACGAGTCTTCTCACCTCCGTTTCTCGATGCGAATTCAACAGAGTCAGGAAGATAGTTGGGTGTTGTAATCAGGCTTCTTCCCTGGCTCTGATGTGGGTGAGTGTCCCGTGTCATCTGCATGTTATTCGGCATTTGCCTTGTTTGTTGGTGAAAGTTCATGCCGTGGAGGTTATGACACACGTGAATTCCTCCATTCGGAAGGAATACGAGATTGAGCATGTCGGTATTGTGGTGCGAGGTGCAGGTGGCTGTCAGTGAAGTGGCTTGAGGTGGGAATGGGGATTGAGTAACGGGCGGCGGAAAGAATGAATGAGTGCCTGGATTTGGAAAGGAGGAATGGTTGACGGGAGGTGAAGAGGGAGGATTGACGACGGGAGATGGGCAGCGTGTTACGCGCGATGGGAATGGAGAACGAGTGACAAGTGATGATGAGGGGAAAGGAGAACGGGTGACAGGTGGTGGGAAGTGAGAGTGGGTAACAGGCGGAGGGAAGGGAGATTTGGAAATGGGCTGTGTGGAGAGGTGATAAGTGTCCATGTGGGGCTGAATTTCAGAGGTTTCACGGACAGGTGCGGTTGAAATGTGGTGGCATTCAACTCCTATGTCTGTGTGACGATGCTGATCCATATGTTGACGCCCACCATCTAGTCCACCGCCCACCGCATTCACATATCCATCCGCTGCCAAATCGTGCTTATTTCTTAGTCTATACCTCACCACATAATCCTCACCCTCAACGAGGCGATCCAGGATGACATACTACCACACGTGAATACCCGGGGCGTTAGGTTCACGTAAATAAATATAGGTATTAAGATGTTGAACATACCTCTGTGCCAGGACTTAATCCAACACGCACATTGCGTCCAAAGTGACCGCGTGGTTTGTCTGTCCATTGTATGACGCCATGCCCATGGAGCGGCCTGGAAGTAGAGTCGTGTGCATTCGCAACCCCTTCACCATAAGGATTCGCCCTCCCGGAAACGACGAAATGCTCCCCGCTCGGGTTGAGCTCGACCTCGTCTACAACGAGAAACGCTGGGCCGTCGTGAAGTGTGTTGTGGATTACATGAGTGTGTGATGTGTGTGGGAGCTGCAGGTGAACACGCAGCTCGAATGTTGAGTTGGGGAGGTGGAAGAGAGATATTCTATGAGTGGAAAGAAGTGTTAGTGTTGAGCTTTGCTGCCATCTATTTCGGGAAAAGATATAATATTCTTTCGTACCGTGGAACAAAAGGATCTCGGATACTGTATTCCATAGTGCTGAAGATTGGTATTGGAGGACCAGAGAGATATAGTTGAGAGGTACACCTGCAAGACACTGACCTAGTTATTACCCTGTTCCATACATCACACAATCAATATATATGATGAGACGCATCCCGGGAAGGTGTCTTGCAACCGCGTGTGAGTATCGTGTTTGGCTTGCTTCCGGCCCATTTGAATCTATGGAGTCAGATGTTCCAGGCTAAGAGATGGGTGTGGCAGATGCGCCTGTACAACGTGTTGAGCTGTTGCTTGGTGAGGTGAACAATGCACAGCAGGACAGGGGCAGCTATCATGTCGGTAGAAAACGCAGTTCCTCGGCGTTGGCCGAAAAATAATTTTGCAGTAATGGGTACAGGATCGTAAACCACGAAGCTAGGCTTAGTATTCCCGTTGATTATAATTACGTAATATCATTACACTTCATTCTATAAGAAATGAGGAAACAGTCCTGCACCTGCGATACAGACCCAATTGTATGGATTGGGAGTCCGCTTTAGATGCCGTGGTGGGCGGAGGTGCATGTCTTTATTGGTGAGTTGCGGGCTCAGGCACGGTTCCTGATGATGGTCGATGATCGCTGATGTTGTTTTAATACTAATTCAGGATTTGTGATATCTTTTTGGGTGCGTCTCCCAGTAGATACGTACTTACCAAATCTCCTCGGTATTAACAAAACATCTACCTCTCATTCCAAGATGTTCCCCAACCCTTCTCTGATCCCTGCTTTAGTGGACCGCGGTCCCCTGCTAATCATATCCTGCGTGAGGAGATATATAACACCATCGCGACTCAGAGATAACGGACACGTAGTCGTTGTGGAGTTTATTTATTGTGAATCTATTGTGAGCCTGTGCTGCATGCCATAAGGATTAAATTTATTATGTCTTCTCCATGCCTTAATAAACCAGCCTTGCTATAAAGTGACAGATTTTGTGCCTACCTCTGAATCCAGCAGTCAAGCAGTTTGATTAGTGTCAGTATTGGCTGGCTCAATGCTGCCTCCACATGTGAAAAGAACAAGAATGGCCCTCTCATGGTATGCTACAGATTCAAAGCCCAGATGTATAGAGAAGAGTACTCCACAGGGAAATATGAGGCACTCACTCCCTACACCTTCACAGATGCTGTTCCACCCCACACTACATGCAACCCTCCTCATAGACACACCTCACCCCCTACTCCCCATGTGTATACAACTAAACATCAATATTGTCCCAGCCACCTCCCCAATCAACCCTGATGCCTTTCCAATGTTTTAAGTCCAGAGTCAAGGACTTCTTGCCAAAAGGGATTCTGGAGTGGTTGAGCTGTTGAGGTCAAACTGGGGTACAGAGTTGGAAGGACTTGGCTTCAACTTATGTATTGCACCCTCTTACATCATCTTGTTCTTGTATTTATAGAGGTGATATGGAGTGTGATTGCAGAGTGTGGTTGCAAAGTGAGTTTACTGTTTTGGAACCTGAGAAGCATGACAAAACTTTGGTGTAAACCAAAGCAAGTCAAGTTTGTTGAAATGGGGGTTGACAAATTATCAGTTAGATTTCCTGTAAGTATATTTTTTTGTGGGTGTAATATGAATGGTAAAAACCCAAAAATGGAAGGACAAAGTAGATTCAAAAAGAACTGATTTTATGAGAATTTAAAATGTATTTATCGATTGGGAAAATGTAGAGATATCTCAAAACTACTCTGAATCAATATACTGCCGGGTTTGCCTCCGCTTAGGCGCCGCCCCGGGAAACCGGTTTGGGCGCCAAAGCGCCGGTTCAACGAATTGTGAGTCTTACACAACTCAGAATAATATGAAAACTATATAGAAAAAAAAATAGAAATGTGTTAGAACGTAGAGGTGGTCTTCGATCACTTGTACGACGAGTTTACGACGAGATAGTCCTAATTAGGAAAGTGTGAAAGTTCGGCGCTGAACCTTCGGTTCGGCGCGAATGAGATTTTCGAGTGTAGGGATAATTCCTAGTGACTTTTCTCTGTGGGATTCAAATGGAATTGCTTTTGGAATTGTGTTTTTTACTCTAGATACATTTTGAGTACTTAAGGGAAATGGGAAAATGTTGGTAAGCTGAAAATAAGACGGAGTTAAAATAGAAGATGGCCTAATGCGTGATATATGCGCGAGTGCGCGGGACTTTTGGTATGGGAAAATACTATAGGGGAAAATATAGTCATAGGGGATATAGAAATAGAATGTATATCAAAAAATGCTTCTGCCAAGTTATTTGTACCTCTACCAATTCCGGACGGCG
>QFEC01010671.1:0-14242 GCA_003316585.1 Gomphus bonarii | reverse complement strand
ATACAGGTAAGGTGGAGTGTTGGACTGGCCAAAAAATGCACTTTTAATTAAATATATTTGGACCTTCTACTGTTAGGAGCACCAAGGCATTATACAGGAAGGATCACATTTTGAATTTCAGACAAATATGTCATGAATTGATTGAGAAATGATGATTGGAAAATCAGCTGAAAATGAGAATGGAAATGAGATTTTGCAAGATCATGTGGAAACAACAATAATCAGACTTCACATATTTATGATTGAGTGTAAACATTTTCCAGAGCAAAGAAGAAATATTACACAAGTTCTGTGATTATTCTCAGAATTTTTAACAACTGGTTTGAGCCCCACAGCTTTTTGATACATCTAGGGGTGGACTGTTGAGTTAGCCAACAAATGCCTTTTTAAATAAAATCATTTCTTCTAATGCTGAGAGCACTAATGAAATATACGGAATCAAGTTGCAGACAAATCTGTCAAGAGTTGACCAAGAAATGATGATTTGAAAATTATCTCAAAATAACAATGGAAATGTGACGTTGGCAAGGTCACGTGCAAACGACAATAATTACAGAAAGCTCTTGGCAGGATCGGACTGAAGATACACTGTGAAAAAATACAAGTCGCATAGGTGAGTAGATAAGAGGATCATGAAATATTAACGCCAGGAATAAACGGATAAGGGTGTGGTGCTACCCTAATATAGCCGTAATCGATGATTCCTAATCTGTTTCACTTTTCGGGAACGTCAAAGTTTCAACTTTCACCGATTCCTTAGCAAAGTACAAGCAGGGTTCTTGGAGCATCCATTCCTTGTATTTTCAGACCCGGAAACTGCTATGAAAAATGTAGTTACTGCGGAAGATTTCAGCCACTTTACACCAAAGAGGCAAGTCGAGAATTGGTTATGGGCACTGTATGCGCGTCTATGATTATATATATACATACATCGGGGTGAAACACGAACGGGTATCACATCTCCCCGATGCGTTATATAATAATGCGTAGATTGTTGGTCCGGCGTTTTCCTACTTGGATGTTTTGCTTCCGCCTTGCAGACAAAAAAGGAGCATCGTTGAGCCCGGTTTATCTTTGTGGCTTCTATAGCTTTCAAAGCCCCTGAGAAATTTTACTAAGCAATGCGACCACTAGTGGATGTACACAATATCGCTGCAAAGATCAATTGGCGTTACCACACATGCGTGAAGATCTCTCAGGGAAGCGTGATTGGGTTTGGTACTTGAATACCTACTCCTTTTTGCCTGCAAAGAATACTCCCCATCGATTAAGTGGTATCCACTACGTACTACAATCTTAGGCGAGTTCGTAGTTATACGTCGAAAGGCTGAACTTTGACCATGTCAGACCCTATGGCTCCTCTCCTTCTAGATAGCGAGTTATGGCAACTACTAGGGATAAATAATTCCAACCGTATGTTCCCCCACTGAGATGTGAACTTAACCGACCTTGAGGTCTATAGTTGCCACTGCACAGACGAATCCCCCCCTGCCTGATGATGTTGTCGCAGACTGGCCATCGAGTAATTCCAATTTGGAATATCTCTCCTTTTTCTCACAATCAGCGGATTCGGATATATACTTGTCCCCAATGGGCGACCAAGAACCGTCTTTTGACCATGACCTTGTACAGAGCCTTCCAAGTAACGACAATAATGCCTATCCTCCGGTCGGTGGCTTCCAACAACCAGAGTCATATTCTACAGACCCAGAAGAAAACATCACTGAAACTGAGAATATGGTACACGAATATCGTCGCCTCCCTGGCACAGAGGACGGGGAAATGGACATATGGTTGGAGACTTTGGTAATCTCTGAACCGGAGAGAAAATTCTTCCGCTGTACATGGCCCCACTGCTCCGCAGTACTATTTGCCGGCAAATGTCAGGCGTACACACATGTTCGCAAACACATTGGCATCAAGAAATTATATGAATGTATCGCATGGTGAGTACTTTGGCAACTTCATTATTCAAAATGATGACAGGTGGATTCATTTACAGTCACGCGCAGTTCACTACACGTGGGTCTGCAAAACGACACAGTCAGACCCAGCAGCCGTCATATACGTGCTCCACTTGGTAAGTCAATATCTAAGAACATTGACATACTGATGCGAAAATCAATATGTAGTCACAAACTAATCAAAAGGAAAGACTATTGGCGCAAACATGAGAGATCGTGTGCTAAAAACCAATAGTTCTTCCAGGCTTCTGATTACCTAGCTTCTGTCATTGCCAATCACATCCATTGGTCCTTTATTGGCTGCTAGACCAAAACCCAAACCTTGAATGATGCGATGCTGAATATGAAAACCGACCCTTGAACATATTTTAAAAAATACCGACGAATATGGTAAGTTTCGATATCCATTTCTACGTTCCCTTGAATGACTTCCTGCAAAAGTATCCTAAACTTTGGTATCCACCGACGATGCATGGGATCTCCCGAATGTAGATGCAGTTTTTAAATGACAAATTTAGAAGAGAACCCAATATTAGAAGAGAACCCAATACAAACGTGAATTGGCTTCGAGAAATGGTTCTATGATTCATAGCTCGGAGCATTCAACATGACAATCTTTTTTCTTGACAGGGCCGATGATCCTTCCCTGACGTGTTTGAACGAGACACCGGAATTGCTGAAATAACGAGCCAAAGCCTAACTCCAGATGGTTGTCAAGAACGTGAGGGCTATCGGTGATCGGATCGGGGGGGAATGTTCGAACAAACAATGTAGGCACGATGAACCAGATAAAGCGGGAACAAAAGAAACTGGCTCCTAAAATGATTCATCCAAGGTGCCGTTTGCGAGATTGGGGCAAAGTTGAGTTTGTCTTTGTGACGCATGTGACCGCGTAACCAAGACGTCTTTCTCCATTTTTTCATCATTGATCACGCACCTTCCTTTCTGCACACTGCCCCGCAACAAGGCTGATCCTCCAATCCTCAGCTACACAGCCATGACTGACGATACTTCTGATACCCCCTATTAGCCTTGCCTTCCTATACCCTGAGTAACAGGTAGTTCTTAAGAATATAGTGATTGTCTTGGCATGTACTACACCACACCATCTTCACGTCATCTTTTCTGAACTGTACTGACCATTCTACCTGTGTCTCAAAGCTGTCAGCCCCCTCACGTCCCACAGCACTTTCTCGAACCTGTACGTTTGGGTCATCACATACATCCACGTCTCACCATTCGAACATCTGACGAGATATCCATAGGAAGTCCCAGAGCCCAAGGCCTCGTGCTCCAGGTTGACAAGTATATGTCCCCGGTGCTTACATGGTTACATTCTCAACCTTACACTCGCACCTCTCTATTCAATGCACTGTTTCTACCACTATACTTGTCCAGGAGTTTTCGCAGAATAGAGGTAAGGGTGACATATACAATCCGACAATACCCATCCTTGCTCTCCGCGAGCGATGTAAAACATACGTCTTCAACCGACTTGAGAAGTCCTTACAGACTTGCTCAGAGCCTGGAAATCGTAGCTCAGAGGACTTGAGAAATCACACCAGCATTGCCACATCTGACGACTAGAGTTGACATGATCCATCAAACTCGTGATCGCCCTCCCTAATAGAGGAGTTACACAACCTTCGAAAGTATACAACTTTGATAAATTTTGGATCCCAGTTTCCAGAGCACCCACGGAATTGTCTTTCTGGAAACTGTAGAAAATATAACAAAGGACTGCGTCCTCAAAATTGGATCCGGGATCCATATGGAGGTCTGCACAGGATGGAAGGGGTGAAGAGTCCTAGGAGAGAGGGCCTGAAGAGTCAATATGAGAGTTTGGGTGGGTAGTAAGAGTACCACGAGTTTTTTTTCACAGGGTTGACAATGACTCGCATAATAACTTGAGCGCAAGTAGCAACTTGGAAGTCGGGACCGACTGTATGTCGAAAGCAAGCAGGTGGAGGCCGGGGTGATGGGAACCGAATGCTGCGAGGCGGCGTCCGATGGCGTCCAGGGCGAGAACTTGGACTTGGGAGGTGCCGTGGTGAAAATTCACTGCTTCTCAACCAATCTTTCACACAGCATATGCCAGTGACATCACAATTTTCTCAGGAACGTGCCACAGTTTTTGGTGCCTTTTGACGCAGGAAACCGCATTCCTATGCAGAGTTACATATTTGCAAAGCTACTTGGTCCTCTCCTCTTCCCGGAGCGGTATGTCCAGGGGTGTAATATTGTGGCATTCGATGTTCCTTTGTCATCGCCGCCAATTCCTGTAGTAGTGTAGAAAACGACAAATTCTCGCTTTCGTCATCGCCAATTAACACATTGTTATAGATGTTGTCCAAGGATTCTCGGACTTGAGCAGTACCTATCACAGCCTCTGAGATCTCAGGTTTGGTCCATTTCAGAACTCAAATTCTTTTTAGCTAGCTCACCATCTTTCGCTAGAGAAATCGTACGGTACCCCAAATCTACATGACAGATTTTCCCAGGGTGAGTGAGTTGACTGATCAACATTCTTGGAAGGTAATCTCCTCTCATCATTGATATCAAGCCGGAAACCACATGCTGAGACAGGCTTACCATTGCAGGATTTCCATCCACATGGTCAGCTGGTGCGCCTCGGTATCGATGGGTTTGAAAGCGAGGCTTTACAGATGAGTTAACGCTAACATTATAGGAGTATCACCGTCTTGGAACTTTAGCGCTTCTTTCGAGGGGCTTACTTGACGTCGCATTTACCCCCACAGTGAGAGCGGATTTTAACTCAATTCATCGTTGCTAATGTTCTTTGTGATACTTCTTTGATGAAAAAAAATCTGCGAGCTGTTTATAGTTTTACCCACGTGTCATGAAATTAAAGTTTAGGGATAGTCATACCTAAATTCCGCGGTCTCAAACGGTTAGCAGTGGGTTGCCTTAATATTGCGCTTTATTGTGCCCATCTTTCGAAGCCTCTCCGCCTTGAAGAGGAGTGTGATAGATGGAATAAGTGACTACCAACCCTTCTGAATCATATGGAAATGAGCTGACGCAGTTCCACGTACTTTCAATATAAGCATAGCCATGCACATCTAGGACTTTGTTAATCAGGTGAAATGGCAGTATAGAGGGATTCTGGATGATTTAATAAACCGAATAGGAGAAGTGTGGTGAACATCGACATGGATAATTTTGTGAATATATAGATATAGATGGTGAGACAGCGATAAAGCCTAGGTCACAGGCAATAACGATGATTGTGGTCGTGTGAGTTGAGAAAGGGTGTAGGCGGAGTGGTCCCGGTTTGTGTGTACAAGTCGAGTCACAAAGTCCGTCCTATGGAACCGGATCACCGCAGAAACGTCATTAATCTTCGTCTATTTGGAAAGATCAAAGAAACTTGTTCTCCAAGAGGTATAGCTTATGATGGTTTGTGTCCGACATCCACGGGACTTGAAGATTTGTGACTGGTCAAAAGTTTGGTATTCAAAGACTTGGTAAAATTGGGCGGCATATCTTGCTGGTGATGGATGTCCCTGAATTACATGCTTTTGGACGTGCGACTGTCTTACGGAGGGGTCTTACCGGAGGAAGCTTGGCACAGTCAACGATAGTTCAAACCTGGGAAAGCTATCTCACCTTACTAGGAGCGTAATGCAGAAACAGCACGAAGTGGAAGTGTTTTTATGTCTGTGCTGCATGCCCACATCGGTGAAAAGAAAGCTGCGGGTACAGGGAGCTGTAAGAGGATTATGTAATAGTCACTACAATCTCTGAGCTGAAGAACTCCGCTCATCCCCAGTGCGGAATGGCAAAATGCATCTCCTTCGAGTCGATAACCTAAAACTTCTGCGGCCCTGATAAACTATATATATATCAAGTTACAATTGCTATCAACGCGCACGCTGTACTGCTTGAGCGCATGCCAAGGTTTCACGTGGTTGAAGATCTTGTCAGGGAAACACGATTGAGTTTTGTCCCTTGTATACTTACGCACTCTCCCAACTAATAAATAGACACACTTAGATTGAGTGGTATCTCCTGAATGCTCACCGGCCAGCCTTAGGCGACTGGGAGTCTCTAGTACTTGTCCGTCGAAAAGCAAGAACTTGGGCAATGTCAGACTCTACGCCCCCTTTCCCTCCAGATAACGAGTTTTGGACACTGTTAGGGATCAATTATCCACACCGTGTGTTCTGTCACCGAGTTGTGGACTGAGTAACAATGGCTGACCCTTGTGCAATAGTTGTCAATGCACAGATGTCTCTTCTCCTGCCCAACGATACTCTCTCAAGCTTGCATTCCAATATGGAATATATCTCGCCACTCTCACAATCAGCGGACATGTCCTTGCGTACTATTGGCGACCCCGAACCGTCTTCTGACCCTTACTTTGCACAGAGTCTCCCGAGCTACGACACTAGTTCCCATATATCCCTCGGTGGCTCTGAGAAACCTGGGATCACTTCCACTACCACGGGGAATTACCACGCTGACATCTCGGGTGTGGTCCATAAATATCGCCGCCTCCCTGGTACAGAGGACAAGAACTTTGACCAATGGCTGGAAACTTTCGACCTGCCCCAGCCGGACAGAAAAATGTTCCGCTGTACATGGCCAGACTGTACTGCGGCACTATTCACTAGCAAATTTAATGCGTACAGGCATCTTCGCAAACATATTGGCATCAAGAAACTCTATGAATGTATAGCCTGGTGAGTCCCTTGACAGCTTCGTCATGGGAAATTTTTGACATATGGGTGCACTTACAGCCACGCGCAGTTCACCACGCGTGGCTCTGCAAAGCGGCACGTCGAAAACCAGCAGCCGGCGTTTTCGTGCTCCGTTTGGTGCGTAATTGGATTGTGGCCGGGAAGTGACTTGGCTTGCTGATGGTAATTTGCAGTCATAAGCTAATAAAACGGAAAGATTATTGGCTCAGACATGAAAGATCGTGCGCTAGAAGCTATTGGTCCCATTTCCGCTAGCATTAGTTAGTGCTAGCTTATGTATTACATACTTCAACCTTCGATACAACATAGAGTGATTGGCTTAACCTACTATTTTCAATGAACATACAAATTTCACCCAAAACTGCACTCCTGTATGCCGAGCTAGAAAAGTGACTATTCAAGACTTTTACGCTGTCCAATATCTTTCTCGTGTCGTCCGGTTCATAACCCCAGAGGCCTCGTTGGTATAATAGAGAAGAATGCGCAGAGTAGACCCTTTTCCACTCTACTGGAATCACTTTATATACTTAAGCTAAAGTTTGATGTTCATGACTCACAAATGGGAGGAGGGTCGCATTTGTATTTAAGGATCAGGTTGATTTCTTTGGTGTCTGCTCGGACGCGACCGTATATTATAATCCCATCGCCACTGGGAAGATGTCTCTATAATACTGTAACGAGGATAAGTTCACCTTTGGAGAGGGAGCAATTTCAAGGCTAATTCTTATCATATTTTGTATAGTGGATATGCCAAAATTTGATAAAAAAAAAACATCCATTGCCGTAATATATCGTCACGACCTCTCCTCGCACTTTCAATGGAAAGTCTTAAAGGGTTGAAAAAACGTGTGCTGACGAGTACAGCGGTAAATATGTAAATATATCAATGTAACGTTATAAGAACAACAACTTCTCACACAACTAAAGCAGAATTTAAAGTGATTGATTCGAGCATAATATCCGCCTCGCTACATATTGTCATTCCTTCTTCGTGTGGGTCCACTCTGCTAACAGGAAATGAGTTCATTTATTAAAAACGACATCTGTTTCAATTGTGGTGAACCAGATAAAAGAAAATATGCGCTCTGCAAGGCTATTCTCTACTGCTGCCCAGGTGTGAATCACAATTTACTTGCAAGCAGAGGCAGTTGAAGAATTTTTAATCCTCTCTGGTAGTTTTCCGTAAGCCCACAGATCTAGTTGAAAATCGCTGATGAGGGACGTGTCCTCAACTTACATTCTTGCGTCCCAATTAACATGGTTCAGGGGCATAAGCATTTTTCTTCGACCACTTCTACTAATATCTTTCATGGCGAGATCTATAACCAAGTATAAAGATCACCTTACATGAATACCCCGTTCTGAACATTCATGGCGGTGCACCTTTAGTGGCGAAAGTTCAGTTGAACCCACACACTGCTGATGGGCCTTCCTGGTCTGCGATGCAACATTCCGGGACGACCATAGAACCGTTTATAGACGACAAGGGCATTTTATTTATAATATACGCTCGCTAGAGGACATTTTGAGTCACTGCTTTCGAAGAGCTGGAGAGCCAGGCAAATCAAATGATGTTATTATAGTCGTCAAAGAAAAAGGATATCAAGGACAGGTGTTCTGTTTGTCAATGCATAGTAGGGATTCCATGGTAGATGGGCGCCATGGATCATCTTCTGGAATGGCAAAATTGGTGAGTTGCATGGTAATCAACGAGAAGGAGCACATAGACAAGTACGGGATTTCAATCTTAGATGGTGAGTATAACATACCCTGTTTCGATGGTACACTTGGTACCCGTGCTGGGTTTTCCGTTCCCACTGTTTAGTTCCTGTAGATAAGTCTTATATCATTTTTTGTCCAGATTGCAAAGTTCCCATAATTTTTCTATGCTTGACTTACTCTAACGCAATTGAAAAGAAATTATCAACACAACCTGAATCGTAGTATGCTAATAGTGCTTCTATGCCAAACCATAAAATTTGAGTCTCAAAAAACTACTGCCTAGGAAAATTCTAATGATAAGCTAGTGTAATGCCGGATTTTATACATGCCAAAACAAAATAATTACAGAACATAAATTCGATTGGTATAGGTACTCTTGATAAATATCCGACATGACCAGTGAGCATTGTGGCGAATCGTTGTCCGCCACAGTAAGACACGATGAGCTGTCTCATTTGGTGGTATTTTTTATAGGTCGAGGGATGAGATCGGTGTCCAATGACCCCATCTTGAATGAGCTGTCAAACACTGGTAATACGGGCCGGAATGAATTCTAGCAGCCTGTCTGATGTCGAGCAAATTTGGGATGATCCATAATACAAAGGGAAAGAAGTAGTTGCAAGAGTCCGCGCTCCGGGAATCAATTATGCAGGTTCACAGACACCGGCGATGTGATTCAGTCGTTTCATACAGTACACATCCGGCCGCGCACATCCGGAGGGCACCTGTGGTGTCATCGGCGGTTAATATTTAGCCGCGGCTGATTACTCTCGCGTGGAGTTCGTAGTGCCATCGGCGAATGATCCGCCGGTTAAAAATAGTATATTAGACCATTTTGGGTATTCAAGACCCGGAGGAATATTGGAGTGATGTATCCTTGCCTCAACATCAAAATGATGATGATAATCACTTTTCATAAGCGCTCGAAGAGGATTGACCATTCGCGACCTGACTCCCTATCCCGGGGGTCCGAGCCGGGTTGCTCAGGTCTGCACATACCGGTCTCGATGTATATTGAATAACAGTTGCCGTCATTGCTATTTAGATCTTCTTTGGTGAAACTGATTTTAACATTAAATCTAACCTAACTCCCACTTTACTCCAGCCCTAACACAGCAACTCCATGTATCATCTGCTTTCAGATTCTTATAGTATTTTATGTGCAACCTACAAATTTAATTACTCGCGATGACTTTGAGGATGGGGGCATTTAGCCTTGAGGATATATTGGGAAATCAGCGGCTCGTGCCAATCAACTAAATACTGCTCACACGTGGATCGGCCCAGGTTCAGAAAATGTATGTTGACGCCGAGTGCGGTATGGACCGTTTTGGAACCTCGGGAATTGTTAGAATACCGGCCGCTGACTGGAACTCGGTCCGAACGCAAGTGTATACAGTCTGTACCCTGCTTATCAATGTTCTAGTTGTGCTCAAGACTGTGGACCGATACTGGACGATTTTGGAGATTTCTGTAAAGATAGCCCAATAATTGATATTTATGAACATCCCACTGTATATCATTCTCGTGATTCTTCAGTAATCAGGAATGCGAGCTCTTTAGGCATGTTTTCCCCACGGTTCACGGCTCGGAGTAACTTGTTCGCATAACCGATCCGAGGGTCTGCTGTGTGGCTGTGTGGCATGGACAGGGGAGGTATTCCCAGGAGCACACCCTACCTCGTCATTGCCCCGCCAGTCGGACGGGTAAGAGTTTTCCGAAACAGTACAGGTTCCCCACTAGTATGCCGGTTCTTTTTCTGAATACTTCTTCGTTGCTTTGTTTTCTATTGGCGGGCAAGCGAAGACTCGATCTCGGAGGTAGTATTGAGACCCTACCCTGACTCGGTACTTGGCAAAGAAAACACAATCATAGCTCACCATTGGTATTCCGGTTCCTCAGCATGATAATTCCACAACAGTTAGAGGGATAACGCCACATGCGATGGTAAAAATTTGCAAGCAGTAACGAATTAAGAACTATTGAAAATACAAAGTGATCTGGATACGGGTTGCAAAAATCCCTCAAAATGAAACCATGGCCATCGGAAGATCTACTCGACTTGCAAAGAACACAAAACATAACTGTTCTCTCGATCAAGCAGATGACATGTATGATTCGATCGGCAATGGATTAGACTCAGGGATGGCGCCGGAATATATGACTGTCGTGATGAGCTGTCCATGTCAGAAGCCATGAACTTACTGTGCATACGGCTCTTGTGCATACGGCTTTCATAGCAACCGGTGAGAATTGTACGTTAATAATGGAAGGAGTTTGTTTGTCCGTTAGACAAGACACAGCTGCACGTGGTGCCGGAGTAAGAACATCAAACATCAGTCCAAAAGAGTGCTCCAGGCCTCGGAGCGCCGAGGGCACCAAGGAGGGTAATATACCACCGTTGACGTGCGCCGCGATCATCGGGTCGGGGGTTGCCGAAAGGTCCAGTTTTCAGCACAAATGCAACTCTTTCGAGACCAATTGTTTGAACACACTCTGGAACAATGCATATAATTCTACTTCATATTGATACATGACCCGGACTCTCGGAACTCCACGTTTCCAACGTGCTTTAAACTATTGCTCCACATGCTGTGCATGTTGGAAACGCTGAAGATCTTCTCAAGGCAACGTGATTAAGTTCTAAACGGCTTTGGATGGTCCCCGCCCGTAATCCCTAATAGGAAGTATCCCTCAATCGATTAAGTGGTGTCCTCCAGGTACTAATAGCTCATGCTCAGATGAACCATCAATGACCAGTCAAAACACCATGCTAGACTCTGTACCCCCTCTCCAGGTCGAAGCCGACTTCACAAATTATCCTCATGGTACATTCTGTCAATCAATTATGGATCAAATAAAGCTGACTCACCTGGAGCTATAACCGCAGATGCACGGTCGTCTCTTTCCCCGCCTAATCATGCTAGTACAAGTTGGCATTCAGCTACGTCAAATATGACCTATCCCCCGCACCTCTCTCCGCCGTCCCACACGCCCTTATATCCCTTGGACGACCCACAACCTTCTACCTTCCCCTCCCTTCCACAGACCCCTGCGAATTACGACGATAGTACTAACCCTCCCATTGGAGGGTTCTATCAACCATTTCAACCTCCATTCCATCCTCAGCTACCTGAGGGAAACATTGTTGAACCTCAGCGTGTCCCTCATGCATATCGTCGCCTCCCTGGCACAGAGGACGAAAAATTGAAACTGGACCAATGGTTGATGGCTTATGAGGGCTCTGATCTGGAAAAACCGTTGCTCCTGTGCACATGGAAAAACTGCGCTGCGGGACTCTTCACTGGAACATGTCAGGCGTACACGCATATTCGCAAACATCTTGGCATCAAGAAGCTGTATGGATGTATTGGCTGGTGAGTCACCCAGAGTCTCGTTTTATTCATGATGACAGATGCACCGTATGCAGCAATGCAGAGTTCACCACGCGTGGGTCTGCAAAACGACACGTTGAGACACAACAGTCAGTGTATTCGTGCTTCATTTGGTAAGTTGATAGGTTGCTGCTAGCCTAAGGACGTTTCGCATGCTGATAAGAATGGATATATACAGTCACAAGCCAATTAAAAGGAAGGATTACTGGCGCAGGCATGAAGGGTTATGTGCTAAAAAGCAAATACGCTACGCCTCGGACATCCACAGAGCATTAGTGACCAGTCATTCAATTCGCTAGCCCCCTTCTCATTTCCTAGAACCTGAATCATCCTAACAATTCTTATACCTTTAATGAATATACCAAATTTGTCCAAAGACCAAGCTTGAAGATGCCGAACTAGAAAAGCCATTCTGTAATGCCTTGGACGCCGTCCAATGACTCTGGTGTTGTTCCCCCTACCTTTTTCGATCTTTGTACATGTCCCGCATGGAACAGGTCAGACCACTGCACGGTTTCTGAGGAAGTATGAGAGTGGCGTGGCGTCCATCGTCGAGGACAGAATAATGGGTGAAATAACCCCGAGTCCTTGGTACTCGACTTTTTTGATTTGAAGTACGATGAGAAATCTTTGTAAAGGAAGAGTGGTCTGTCAAGTTTCACAGATGTGGTGTTAATCCTTTATGAGCCAAAGCACACGATGATTCTGCTCGCTGTGCAGTGTCCCGATGAACCAAGACAGTAGCGAGAGATTGAAATAAGTCAAGACCTTGATAGATCTATGAATGTAAATACATCGTGAAAACCTGTATAACTTCCGTCGATTTTGTCGGCTAAGTTATAAGCTTTATTTGCAAAGCCATATTGCATATTCTTGTTTGCCTCTGTGATTCGTGCTTATGATTATATAAACTTTGGTGTTCACCGGGTCTGCACTGGCGCTTAAAGAGGCGCCAGGTCGCAATATTTATATATATTGGATATCTAGATGAACATATGAACTTGTAAATTGTTCACTGTAAATGCAATTTCTTATTAATAATAGTAAGTGTACGTTAATTTGATGCCGAATAAAGTTTAATCTCGATGGGGCTCATATGATGGATACTTTATATCTTCTCTGCTCCTGACATGGTTTGATAATTCAATGCATTAAATTGGACATAGAGTTCAATTTAGAATGACTGTTCAGACTGGTGACCTCACAATGGGTAGCTTCCAGCTTGGTATCCACATATGCAGCTTTGTGACTACATATGGCAGTAATTCAAGCTGCTGTCTCAGACAACTACCAGTGTGTTGGGAATAGTAATGGTATTGGGGTAATTACTGTACTATGTCTGAGTTCTAATAGATAAGCGCCCGTGTGGATGCTTGCTATGCTCTGCCATATGTGTATGAGTCTGGCGCAGTCCTGCTGTGCCCTATGTGTATGAGTCTGTGTTTGAGTATGTCAACACACCCTTTATTACTTTAACAGGTTATGGGCCCTGGCCTAAAACTTCCTAATCACACTTGCCCCAAAATGTCATCCACTTATAGTTTACCTAATCCATCCACACGCACACCGTGCACCACTACCACATCATCCATAATATTCCCTATGAGGCCAGAACCTCACCTTAAAGGGGTGCACACCAGGTTTCAAAGTTTGACCCTCCTGCAATCCACGGTCAGATCCACATTGACCCATGCCATATGGGCATCATACGGACACCCTCACATCATTCTCACCAGCATGCACCACCCACGATCATTCTCATGTGCAGCTGTCTATTCATCTGAACCATCCCAGTCTTTGCTAAGTGTCAGTCTACTCCTGGGAGATCACCTTCGCGACCTATCTCCTTCTCAACATCCACACCCCTGTCAAGTCTAGCAATGGCCACACAGAGGGATAACATGGTTACTCCCATGATCAATCACGTACATGAAGCCTTCCAAGCGCAGCTACAGATGCATGCATGGAAGCCTAGTATCACTTCTTCTCATCCTACATACTTGTTCATGCTGGGTCAAACTCCTTCAAGATCAGTTACCAGCTCAGGCTCTGAAGATACCCACACAATGCAGTTATCAATTTAGGTGGGAGTTATTGGTGGATAACCAAAGTACCATTAGATGGGAGTGTTGGGAATAGTAATGGTATTGGGGTAATTACTGTACTACAGTAGGGGACAAAACCATTCAAGTATTTTGAACATTTGTGTTGTACTGTAAATAACAGGAGGATTACATTATCAAAAAATATGATGTAATTATTTGAGATAGCCCTGCTTCTGAACTTGTGGTCACAATTAATATGATTACGTAACTCTCAATATTCATTGAGATATTAATTATTTAAAAATGAAGCATTTGAATGGTTTTGTCCCTCACAATTATTAATGCAATAAATTGTATATACAGGGCTGGAAATCACATGACAAGTCACGTGA
>QFEC01010661.1:0-14362 GCA_003316585.1 Gomphus bonarii | reverse complement strand
GGGGCAATCCAAAAAGCGTGTGGTATGTTATCAAAGTCGCTGTGTTCCGCAAGTCTGAGTGAAACCTCTCAGTGCTACTTCTTTGACTCTGACATTGGTGGCTTTCACTATGGCCCTGGTCACCCGTATGATGTTCTCGGCATGCGTAAGATGACATCATGCTAATCTGACCCGTATACCATTAGAATGAAGCCCACTAGGATACGGATGTGTCACTCGTTGGTGATGAACTATGGCCTGTACAAGAAGATGGAGATATTTGTATGCACATTCATCTTATGCTGCCGAATCCCTATGTACAATGTCTCCGACAGCGTGCAAAACCCGCAACCAAGCGCGAAATGACACAATTCCACTCGGACGAATACGTCGAATTTCTCAGTAAAATCACGCCAAACAACATGAATCAGTTCGTTAAGGAACAGCATAAATGTGTGGCATCGCCTACCGAAAGCTTGTCAGACCACGCGTATTGACACAATTCATCGTACAGATAACGTGGGTGATGACTGTCCGGTTTTTGATGGTCTTTTCGAATACTGTGCTATATCAGCTGGTGGCTCTATGGGTCAGTTGCGGAACAACACGCGTTTCACCCGCTGTATGCTGACCCTGTTCTGCCCTAGAGGGTGCCGCAAGACTGAGTCGCGATAAATGTGACATTGCAGTCAACTGGGCTGGTGGTCTTCACCATGCCAAAAAGGGAGAAGCTAGCGGTTTCTGCTATGTCAATGGTGCCTGTATTGCCTTGGAAAAACACTATTCGTTACTCAATGTTACCCCTAGATATCGTACTAGGGATCCTAGAACTCCTCCGGTGCGTTAAATATTTCGCTAAGCCTCAGTTACCCCTAATTCTCTCCAGATATCACAATCGCGTGTTATACGTTGACATAGACTGTCACCATGGCGATGGTGTCGAAGAAGCTTTCTACACTACTGATCGCGTAATGACAGTCAGCTTCCACAAATATGGAGAATATTTCCCTGGTACTGGTGACTTACGAGTTCGTCGCTTCATGTCCTTCGTGGTCCAGTCTGACTCCAACCCTAGGATACTGGGATTAGCAAAGGGAAGGCTTACTCGTGTAATATCCCTCTCCGAGACGGTATCACAGATGACAATTATCGTCAAATTTTCCAACCCGTAAAAATTTCACTATGGTCTTTCCTGAACGGATCAATAACACCCGCCTGCAGATTATAACTCAGGTCATGCAATCATATAATCCCTCGGCTGTTGTGTTGCAGTGCGGAACTGACTCCCTTTCGGGAGACAAATTAGGTTGTCTCAATCTTTCCATGCGTGGCAAGTGATGAATTGAACTTTGGTCTTATCATGGAACTAAGCATCATGTAGGGCATGCGGAATGCGTGAAATTCGTGCAGTCATTCAACTTGCCATTACTGCTTTTAGGCGGCGGGGGATATACCATGCGGAACGTCAGCCGTGCATGGGCTTTCGAAACCGGTCTCGCTGTTGGTGTCGAGCTCGGAAGCGGTATGTTTCTTGTGCATGTTGTTATTTTTTCTGAAGTATGATCATTCCAGAAATTCCTGTTAACGAGTACTATGAGTACTTTGGGCCAGATTATAAGTTAGATGTACGGGCGTCCAATATGGAAGATTTTAATAACCCAGAATATTTGGAGAGAGTGAAGAATATCGTTCTCCAAAGTATGAAGGACTTAGGGGGACCGCCTAGCGTACAAATGATGGGTGAGCTTTTCACTTGAGTCAACTTCGTTGGTTATTTTATTTGCTGAACTCAAGGGCGTAGCCGTTCCAAGGCTGCCCCATGACAATGAGGATCGAAATGAAGATGAGGACCTGGTTGATTCTGATGAGAGGAGACCACGTGGGTATCAGTCTGTTCCCTTACTTGCATGTCTTTTACTCTTCCGCAGAGGCATTGCGAGACAAGCGCATCCAGCCAGAAACAGAATTGTCAGATTCTGAAGATGAAGGCACGGGCGGAAGAAGACATCGCAAGGACCGCAAGTTGACGCATCCCAATCCAGGCCATGAGCTAACGGTTCAACCTATTACGGCTGCCGAATTAGAAGATCCGACCCCTTCAAACACAGAGCGGGACATCCAGGAGGCTGCTATGAGTAATGGTGGAGTCTCTATGGGAAATGTAACGCCAGGTGAAGTAGTAGAGCCTCCACTATCTCCTTCTGCAACAGCCCCAGGTCTTTCAATGAACGCCTTTGGAAGGCCAAAAATGACAGCTGCAGCTGTTGATTCCAATGAGGACATGGATGTTGATGAACCACTACCCAATGGTGTCTAACATATTGGGCGATCTATAACCTGAGGAACTCAGCCTACACTGTATAACTTTATTGTACAATCTACTCACAGTTCCTCTACTTCGATCTCAAAACCACACTCAGTACATGTCTGTTTCCCCACCTTGTCTATCCCCACTTCAGGTACTCCAAAAGTATGCTGATGTTCTGCATCTCGACGGCGCTGCCAAACTGTTTCCTTCGTCCGTTTCCGAAGCTCTCTGAGACCATCCTCAAACTTTTTTCCTCGCTTGCGCTTTTTCTCGCTCTCGCGTCGTTCGTACTCTGTATCAAGAGCCTCTGGGGAGCCCCACTTGCGCCAGGCAAAAGCTTCCACCTGCATTCGTAGATACAGCATCATGTTGGAGAAAGTGCTATGATGGGGATTCGCTTTGAGCATGTGCGGAAGAAGTTCTTCATCACGTAGTTCGGCTACACTTCAGTGAGAAGCGAGCAATAATCAACATTGAAGGGATACACACGGTCAGTGAGAAGATAGTCCTGGTCAAAACATTCGAAAGGACACGCTTTATTTCTTTTGAGCAAGAATAACACACCTGCTTGCATTCTGTCTTTGTTAAGAGACTGTACTTCTCAGGCATTTCATGCTTGCATTTATTGCATACCAGACAGCCAAAAACTTTCTTAAATTGGTGATCAATGTCAATGGACTGACATTCGTTGCACTTTGGATTCAAACTGTTGTCGAGAAACAAAGCTGTTTAAACAGGTTTGGTAAGGTGGATGTGCTGCCAGTAACTAGTACGCACGGGGCTCGAGATTGGCCATGGCCCTCTCCCTCTCCCTCTGTCGTTCTCGTAGCCGCTGATGTTCATTAACTTCCTTGTCGTCCTCGACCAAGAACCCTCCCTTAGAATTGACCATTTTACTGAGATCGTACTCGAAGTATTTTCCCAAGCGATAATCGCGTTGGAGGGGCTTTGGTGCCGTCGGAGATGTGGAGGACGCAGGAATGACATCAAGAGGTCGCTTCTTGTTGGAATTTACCTGCTGGGAAGAGGAAGAAGAGGCAGCATCCAACGTTCGTTGTCTTGCCTTTGCTGAGAAAAGTTAGTCACAGTAAACAGAATGATATCAGAGGTCACCTTTGAGACGGTTGATTTCAATTTTTTTGACTTGTTCTGGAGTAAGTTCGAGCTCTGTCGGTCTGGAGGTTGGTGGCGGAGTGGTTGACATGGTGGACGCACTGAGTCAGCCGTCCTGTCGCCTATGTGTGGCCACTGACGCAGCCTGTCAACCAAACAAGATTATTTGAACATGGACTCATCTTTATTCCAGACGTATCAAACGTCTTTATCTAGGTACGTGAACGTGTCAATGGGTGTGATTTTAACTAAGATGTTGTAGTCGATATGCAAGCGTGGAGATGGCACATCTGTTCTCTCCAGCGGTATGTTCACCAAACTATAACAATTATGGGGTTAAAGTTATCAGCATGTGGTTGTCAGATGCGCTTTCACACTTGGCGAAAACTCTGGCTTCACCTCGCTATCGCTCAGAAGGAGCTGGGGCTCCCCATTCCTGGTCAAGCTATTTTGGAAATGGAATCTAAACTGGTTAGTTCGACATTGATTTTTTTTTTCTTGAGACGCTCTTAAAATTCACCCTATACTTAGTACCTTGATGCAGAGCAGTTTGCATTAGCTGAGAAGGAAGAGAAGAAACGACGCCATGATGTGATGGCACATGTCCACACCTTTGGCAGTGTCGCTCCAAGTGCAGCGGGAATCATCCAGTAAATTTTTCTGTACTTCAACACGTATGATGTAGATGCTGATACAAAATGTTTGTAGTTTGGGTGCTACCTCTTGCTATGTGACAGAGTAAGTGTCTAGTCTTTTTAATTACGAGCCTAATTCATAATGTCCAGCAATGCGGATCTAATCTTCCTCCGCGCTGCACTCAATATTTTACTCCCTAAGCTTGCCACCGTTATATCTCGTTTTTCATCATTCGCAGATCAATATCGCGACTTGCCAACGCTTGGGTTCACTCACTTCCAACCTGCCCAGCTTACTACTGTGGGGAAGCGTGTCACATTGTGGATTCAAGTATGATAACCGTATTGATCTGCATGTTTCATCTTAGACTGACAGTATTTGTACAGGAACTATTGTGGGACCTGCGCAATTTGACCCGTGCGCGAGACGACATTGGCTTCCGTGGTGTGAAAGGCACTACTGGAACACAGGCATCATTCCTTTCCCTCTTTGACGGGGACCATTCTAAGGTATGACCATCTTTCTTTCAAATGTAACAATCCTGAAGTCCCTGTTTATCAGGTTCTAGCCCTTGATCAACGTGTTACAGAGCTCTCTGGGTTTCCGTTTGCGTATCCAGTAACTTCGCAAACATACTCACGCAAGGTAGACGTCGATGTTCTTGCACCACTGGCCAGTTTTGGCGCCACTGCCCACAAGATCGGCAGTGATATTCGGTTGTTGGCGCATCTCAAGGTCAGTGAATTCCTATTGGAAAGAGGTTTATCTGAGCTTTCATCCAAATTTCAGGAAATTGAGGAACCATTCGAGAAAGACCAGATTGGAAGCTCCGCCATGGCGTACAAGCGAAATCCTATGCGAAGCGAACGAGTTTGCAGTCTCGCTCGCCACTTGATGGTACTCCATCAGAACACCCTCATGACTGCTGCAGGGCAGTGGTTTGAACGTACACTAGATGATAGGTATTTTCTAGTTCATCATCTCTTTATTCATCAGATGATTTTACCGTATCTCAGTGCAAATCGGCGTGTAACTCTCCCGGAGGCATTCTTAACGGCAGATGTTGTCTTGACAACGCTGCAGAACATCAGTGAGGGATTGGTGGTTTATCCTCACGTCATCGCCAGGCGGGTTTCAGAAGAACTTCCGTTTATGGCGACCGAAAATGTTATAATGGCCGTGGTTAAAAAAGGCGGAGACAGACAAGAAGCACATGAACGAATCAGGGTTTGTCCCGTGCTTTGTGAATGTGTCGTGCATGTGCTGATTATTACATCTCTTCCAGGTCTTGTCCCATGAAGCTGCGAGTGTGGTAATGCAGGAGGGAAAGCCAAACGACCTTATATTCCGCATAAAGCAAGACTCGTATTTCGGAAAATACGATTTGTCGATAGAAGAGCTCTTGGATCCACAACATTATATTGGTCGTGCACCAGAACAGGTGATTGAATTTTTGGAAGGAACGGTCAGACCTGCATTGGAGCCTTGGAAAGAAGTAGTCAATGGCGTCGGAATGGCCGAGTTAAACGTGTAGGAGATTGCCTCTTTCGATGAAGCAATCACGACGTTTTACAGGAATTGTCACTGCCTCTTTCCTTCTAGAGATTAGATGTTTGAAAAAATTTTCGCCAATATGTTGTAATATTCTAAAGATTAAAAAAATTCGCGTGACTTCAGGCTTGTGACTGTGACTGTCACCGTCGCGCAACGCGTCTCATGGCGTCCTTTGGTGGAGGACCAGCAGCCTCCTTCGCTCGCCCTCCCCAGCAACAGCAGCATGCCTCGTCTTCAGGCATATCCGCTCAACCTTCTTACACAAACAAATCCCCTACAATCCATCTTGCCACTTTGGCAAAGGCAAACGAAGTGCTGCATGGGGTTTTTGAAAAAGATGCTCAAATGGTCCCCGAGTTAAGGGATACCCTTGCTGGTGATTCAGCTCAGCTCAGTTCTTCTTCTTGTCGTGATTAACAGCTTTTAGGCTCATCTTCGGCAGCGTATAATATTCCGCCACACAGGTCGTGGGCACCTTTTTTTCGCCCAGACGGACTCGAGGGCTTCAAATCTATGCCCACGGGGATATTTGATGAATATGACGAAGGTTTGTCAGGTACTATGCTACAGGTTTATAACAGAGCTGATCTTTTTGGGAAATGTCTGAAGTACGACCCCATTGTTGTATGGGCATATTCCCAGAGATTCAACGCGCCTGGATAACTCTGAATAACCGCCTTCTGTTATGGGATTATACAGACGGGTGCAATTTTTCCAAACTAGTTTGAGCTCTACTTACTCTCTTTCAGTTCTGATATCCGCACATTCGAAGATCAACCTGAAGTCATTTTGCACGTTGGTCTTGTCAAAGCCAAACCTGACGTATTTGTCGACGAAATACGATACCTTCTTGTACTCTCGACCGCAAAGTCCTTGATTCTAATAGGTGTTGCTGCAGTCCCAATCGCTGTTCCGTCGCCAGCGGTAGAGCCGCCTCGTCTAGATGTCAAATTATATGACACCGGTTTTACGTACCCTTCCAAAGAGATGCAAGCTATTGTTGGGACTAAGGAAGGGCGAATCTTCATGTGTGGAGCTGAGGATGGTTATCTCTATGAATTGATTTATCGATCGAGTGAAGGATGGTTCAGTAACAAACTTAGTCTACTGTGCCACTCTACAGCAGGGGGCATTGCGGGTCTGCTACCTGTAACACTTTCTTCTTGGCGCCTTGTGCCCACTACAGATGGTGAGATAATGTTGTTGATGTATCTCAAATGCTCATGTTTCTGTCAGATCGTATTGTGTCAATCATTGTAGATGACGACCGCCATTATCTCTATACGCTCACTCAGCGACCTCACATATCCATGTTCTCTCTCGGTCCAAACGGCGATATGTTAACGCTCAAAACCACTCTCAAAAACTTGCATGCCGATGTGAACCGAATAGCGCCGGCCGACAGCTTCTCGCTCGTCGGTTTACATGTTATCCGTAAACATGTTCGCTCCAACGATTCCAACGATCAGCCACAGCTCATGGCTGTGACATCCACTGGCGCGAGGCTTTACTTTTCGAAGAATCGTTACATGATCGGAATGGACCCAGACACCCTTCAGCTAATCCATGTTCGCCTACCACCCCATAACCTACGACATCCATCCGCTGACCCTGGCTCCTCATATCGAGGAACCGGTTATCTCCCCGCGGCCGCCCCTGCCAACACTGCACCTTTTGTGGTCACCCGGATTGAAGGATCTTGTTATGCCGCCGGAATCACCCTCGAAAGACAAAGTCCTGGAGATGACCCTGAGAAGAGCGATTACATTGTTTGTATTTCGCCGGACTTGGCTACTCTTAGCTCCTTGGGACCTATTCCGGTACCTTCTTACACACAGTATTCAACATTCTCCAATTCTTCGGGTGGTCACCGGACGGTACTAACTGAATATGCTACTGTTATGTCCATCTCGGGAAACGCTTGGGATATGTGTGAGGTGCCTTCGGTGCCCTCGTCGATCAAGCCACCCGAAAGCCCAGCTCCCGTCGCCACCAACGAACTCGCAACTCAATTCTCAGAACCTCAGCGAAAGTTCCTCGTCATCACCAATATGGGCCTTAACCTCATTGTGAAAAGGCGGGCGATCGACTTCCTTGGTGCTTCCTTGATCGAAGCAGACATGGGAAACCAATCTGCGTTGCAGGATTTCTTCACTAGGTTTGTCGTTTGCATCAATTCTTCGATGGGGTAGAGCTCACCCTCTAAGGTAGCTTTGGCCGTGATCAAACATGTGCGATGCTTTTCGCTCTCGCATCAGGAAATACTTTCCTCTCCTCAGATGCTGGCCAGTCTGCTTCATCCCTTATTGCCAATAATGCCAAGGGGATGTTATTCAGTCAAAGTGGAAAGCCTGTTTTCAAGGACGTAGTAGGTTATGGAAGTGGTATGCTATCCGTTTCATTGTGATATTCAGGCTTCTTACGAATTTGCAGGTGATGGCAACATAGCTTTCAGTGGCAGGCATGCTGGATTTGCGCTGTATTTTGCTAGGGTAATTCGGCCAATTTGGAGAGCTCACATCACAGTGGGTGAAGAGTAATTGTCACAGTTTGTCTTTTTTCAAGAACATCCCGAACTAACGGATACCCCCCAGCCCTAAAGCTTTGAAGTCTAACGTGTCAGAACAGGCTTTATTAGCTGTGCAACACAATCTAGAGTCTCTACGAAACTTTTTGTCCACAAATCCCCATCTGTTCGATTCATCTCAAGGCGACTTCGCAGCAAGTAGTCGTGCTACTGCTGAACAAGAGGCTTGGAAGGTAAAATTTAATTTGTTTATTTGCTGGATTTGACTGAACCCATACAGGCAGAAAATGCATCTGCTTCCGCCCTGAAAGCCTTACTCTCACAAACAATTGAGGCTATATCCTTTGTTCTCCTCCTCCAAGATTACGGGCTGCCCCAGGTTGCTGCTTTGTGAGTGAAGGATCATTCTGTGCGATCGGCGTGAATTGATCCACAACGAAAGGGCTGGTGATGCCATTTTCAAACGTTTGATTGGGCTTCAGTATCGGGGGTTGATTATAACAAAGGATGGACGAGATGTTGCCCGTGCCTTAGTTACCGCTGTGATTAACCAACAGATAGCCCAGCAAATTAGTGTGGGTCCAGTGATACATTTTTTTCAACAGTTATCTTATGTTGCTTATCAGGTTGACACCATTAGTGAAGTCCTGCAGTCGCGATGCGGATCATTCTGTAGCATGGATGATGTCAAGTACTTTAAGGTACGAGGATTGCCGCTTGTCGTTTTGATACTCGCGTTATTCATCAATTTCAGGCCCAAGAAAGTCTTGGCAAAGCTACAGAGACTAGCAATCCTGATGAGAGAGCTAGGTGTCTGCAAGAATCATTGAAGTCAGCTTTGTCAGTTTTTTGTGTGTAATTGTATCTTATCGGTTTGTAGACTTTTTGTAGATGGCGCTAGGATCATGGAGTTGCAGAGTCTCGATGACATTGTCGAAGACTATAGACGATGTTCCTATGCTACTGGTAAGTTCTCTCGACAATACAGGTTACCTTTAAATCATATTCTATAGGGGCTGTATTCCTACCTCTCAGATGTGCTCAAGAGTTTGACCCTACGAACGAAGGTCGAGAGTATTGGCTCATGGGATGCCCGCCGGGTGATGGGGATCCGCGAAAGGCGTTGTATGAACGACGATGGGAATGCTACGAAATATGCGTAGAATCCTTGGCTACGTTCGACGACCACTTGGCTGATGCTATCAAGAAGGGAGAACCGGGACTCGAACAGGATGCCGCTCGGACCCGTGCATACCAGTTGGCTTTTGAGTCCCAGGATCAAGCCTTCCACTCTTTCTTCTATGACTGGTTGATCAACCGTGGTATGACAGAAGAACTGTTAGAGGTGCGTATTTGCCTATCAGATCTTTAATGTCCAATTCACCGTGGTAAATGGACCAGTATCGGCCGATATATTTGGAAGATCACCTGCAAAGAGAGCCGAAGACTCTCGATAAACTGAACTTCTTGTGGCAGTACTACGTCAAAACAGACCAATCACTTCGTGCAGCGAAGGTCCTTGGAGAGATTGCAGAGAGTAACTCGTTAGTTCCCAGTTACTTAATCATTGGCATCATTACTCATGATTATATTAAGCTTCAATCTCTCGTTAGACAAGCGCGTCGAGTACCTTACCCTTGCCGTGAATAATGCAAAATCTCACCCAAGCTCCGAATTTGGGCGGCAAGAGACCGCTGTCGAATTTTTGACAGATCTCGAAGAAAAGTTAGAAGTTGCTCAAGTCCAACGTGAAGTCTATCATAATCTCACTTCCAAGCTTGGGGCTCCCAAAGGAGAAGATGTCCTTCGGTTACGACACCTACAAAGCACGCTGCTCAACATCACACAAGTATGTCGCAGTTTTCTTAATCTCTACCAGAACCTGATGCCTTGAAATTAGCTGTATAGTGATTACGCGGATCCTTACGATCTCTACGTTTCCAAGCTTATCATCTTCAAAGTCTCGGATCATCGAGATCATCGTCTTACACGTGCAACATGGGAGGCCGTGCTCGCGGAAAGTATGTGTCATAACCAGCATAACAAATAGCGAAAAGAATCTGTTGTGTCTGACGATGCAGTTATTTAGGCCGCATCGGTCCAACGCCTGAAGAACAAATGGCAAATCTCTCTGCAGTGGTGTCAAAGCTTGCTGCCAAATTTTTCCCGTCAGATGCTGCGTTTCCTTTGGGTGTGTGTTTCCATTTTGTTTACGATCCTACCGTATTATTTAACCATTGTCACATACAGATGAAATTGCTCTTCTACTTGAGAAAATCGCACTCGAGAATCGCCATGACGTGCGCCACGGATGGGCACCTCGTACACTTGCCAGTGGCAATGTTCCTTATTCGATGATATATGACGCATTCCATAATATGTACGAATCACAGGTAAGCTCGGTTTCCCCAATGTCACAGCGATGATCAAATCAATGTGTCGCCAGATACCTCCGTTCAATGTTCAGGACGCGGTCCAATTCTTGTCCTCGGACATCGCAGTCCTCATTTCTGACTGGTTTGAAGAGGCGATCCGACCTCAGTCAAAAATTGGTCGCGGAGAATTCCCTGCCAATCTGCTGGACGAGGCCATAAATCAATATCTGCGCGAGCTGGAGTCCTCTAGGGCCGAAACCCGACAGCTATACGAGAATCTCAGAGTCAAGATCCGGCGTAATTTCTGAAAGCAATCGTCAGCCCTTGAAAAAGTATTGGCATTTGTTTTGGTGAGATAGCTGTTACATGGTGGAAGATATATTAGTGGCACTTGGGTTGTTAAATAGATGTATGGATTGTTTATTATGAGACTTCCAGGATCACATCTTCCACAGTAGCCAAGACTCTTTGTGCAACAGAGCGATTGAAGACGTAAAGCCTATGCATGGTCCTGACCAGTCCAGTAAGTTTATGCGTCAAAAGGGGAACAAATAATGGTTTCAGACCTAGCAACGCCGATGACAATAAAGATTAAGACAAGAATGGTGGCGATGCTGCCTACACTTTCCCTGTTGTTCCTGTTGCGAAATGGTCGAAAGCGCAGTGCACCTAATAAACTGCGCAAGGATCAGCATGCGGCTGATCTGTCACCTATAACGCGCATCCGTACCTCATCTGCCATATCCATGTGATGAACGACAGGCTGCCAACTGCGGACAATCCGAGCACGAAACGATGTATCAGGATTCTTAAGAGGCCAACTTCACCAGGGTCCTTTCCGTGAGAAGGTGTGGAGGTATCTGGCAGGGGTTCCCATTCGTCATCAGTATACCCCCACCACCAGCTGTAGTGGAAAATGTCATAGACGCGGGTGGCCATGTAGATGATGCGGTTGGCCAGTTTGACAGGAGTCATGAGAAACTGCTGGAAGGACTGAGCTTCGAAGGCATATGAGGGCGTCGCCAGACTAGGAACAAAGAAGATGATTAAGAACGAGGCGAGAAAGACGATAGCTAAGAAAAGAAGTAGGGATGCGGTGCCTAGGACCACTATGACGCAGGCGGTGAGGGCAGCGAATATGAGCAAGTCGCGGAGCAATACCTGGGGAAGTGGCAAGCCCTACGACTCGCGTGCGGGCAAAGGCATACGAATATTTGCAGGTGTCGCATCTGTAGAATGCACTTTTCGAGCCAGAGCTCAATCTCCATTTATTTAAACACTGGAAAATGTCACTGCATCCCAAACGATATAGATATTGATTCTTGGTTCGTACCTTTACATGGACATACTATTGGGAATTGATCAATGTTGACCGGCTTGAGATGGGAATGTCACTCACTTGCATAGATCCCTTGCACATGCATGGCTTAATCAAACGTCCACTAATTGGAACATCCTCTGGCCCAGACAAACAAATACGACACTGCTTCACTTCTTCCTTACCCTCTGGTGGTGGTGGCGTTTGGCGGCTGGGGTCGGCCATGAAATGTAGTAACTCTTGAATGTGCGCTAAATAGATATTGGAATGTCCCTGAATTATGCGGTGTCAAGTGGCTGGCAAGCGCGCATAAGTACAGCAAGAAAAAATTAACAGGCTACTAGGAGATTTGAACTCCTGATCTTCGCATAGAAAGAATCGGAAACATCCGTACAAGTGCGACGCCGTACCCCTTAGCCAAGCAGCCAGTTGGTAAATTTTCTTTTAACAGATTTACATATCCTTAGCATCCAGTAGTCACATTGCAAATCCACAATACTGCTGGTAGTCGAAAATTATATATATACTTATAGATCTCCCTTGCCATGAGTTCCTATAGGTAGGTTATAGATAGAAGACTCCTTTTGTACCTTTGGATAGATAGAATATAGATAACTTCACTCTTTCTAGCTCTCTAGACATATTTTATAGGTAGGCAGGATTGCTCTTATAGTTACCCTTATATACTACTATACTACTATTACTATAGTAATAAAGATATCTATAAAGTTAATGAAAGTAACTATGAAGCTATAATCTTATCTATATACTATTAAGGTAGATAGTTGGAGTAGTCAGAGATAGAGGTATAGTGACTCAAAAAACTGTTTTCAATATTTGTTTATTTCTATTTTATAGTTCAATAACTTGGTAATAAAATAATTTAAACTCTGAAAATAATATAGTGAATAAAAGTCTATCCTGGCTCTGAAATAAGCTATCACTAATAATTATTGAATTATACCTATAAGAGATATGTAATTTCTAATCTGGATATCTTATTAAAATGATTTTTTAGCTAGTATTACTATAACTAGAAATCTATACTATCTAACTTCCATATGAATATCAATATATTATAATTAGTAGGAGATGATGTCTATAGGTGATGTGATTATTGCAAAGTAGCAAATAGATTATAACAACTTGTTGAACAACTTTATATTATTATAAAACTCTTAATACCTGTACTATGGCATTATATTTTCTCTTCCCTTAACTCTGGTCTCTTCTATGTACTTTACACCAAAAATTTCCCTGACTTTTAAAGTCCTCTGGAAGTTGTCTAACAAATATTATTTCAGATGCTAATATTTGATGTACCATTTACTCTGGTAGAGCTGAAAATAAGTCTGGATCTTCTAGAATCTTGATATAAAGGTACTCTAATATTCTTGAAAGCATTCCCAACCCTGTCCTATAATATACAGTCCTTATATTACCAAATATTCATCTCCAAACTTGTTCCTTTTATTAGTCTATCACTCAGACCCTTTCCTACCTTTTTCCATACTCATTTCTGTAAGGGCAGCTCCCTTAGTTATTCCGGAGGTATCTCATGGAGCTAAGCAGAGGAAATCCTAAGTTCATACAACTACCACCTAGATACAGTGTAACTAGGGTTCTCACCTAAGCAGAGGAAATCCTAAGAGGAAAGTCTAAGGATTCCGCTGCTAGGGAGTCTCTCTCTATATATACTCTTTATGTAAGTGGTCTGTGCATTTCTCTGTAAGCGCCTATACAGAGTTATCCAAGTCTACCTCTTATGGAGCGACGGATATCTTGGAGGTAATGGACATTACAGATTGATCGGAGTTTGAATAGGAGATCCTGGAGTTGAATAGGAGGTCTCAGAGTTGAACCGGAGATTAAAAAGGGTCATCCCCTGACAATTTCTGTTGGAGAATAAGCATAATTATAATTTTTATGAAAAATAATGATTCTGAAGATTTTTATGACAAGATAATGAGCTATTATGATTAATATCTATCAGGAGTATGCTGAAGAATGTTACTATGAAGTTTTACAGCAGATTGTTAAGTGCATACACACATGCCCTTGGTTTGGGTGTTTGGCTCAGTCCAATGAGCTGAGGCGGATGTGGTGTTACTTCAACATACTTGCGTTGTGCCTATCTATCTGCCTATGCCACTGGATTTCAGATGGATGCTCAGTAGGTGTGAGGGTGATGCTATTGACAAGGTCACAATAACAAAATACTCTAATATTAATGAGCTGATAAAGGGGTTCTCCACCTGGTGTAGAGGTAATCCTCAGAGATCAAGCTAAGGGGTAACTGTTACACCAGTCATGACTTATATACCCTAGTCCAGCACTTATTATGTAATCAGAAGATGCAAGGCATGGAAATATAAACAGGAGACAACAAACTGAACAATGAACTCCAAGCTGAACCCTGACATCACCCCCCTCTAAATGCATGGTATCTCAATGTGGAGTTTTGTCAAGATTGTTAACAGAAGCACCCACTAACATATCTTGTCAGTCTCCTCCAGAGTGAGGGGTAGGTCCAGGTCAGGTTCCACTTGAGT
>QFEC01010630.1:0-19029 GCA_003316585.1 Gomphus bonarii | reverse complement strand
GACCCCATCAAGAGCAAACCCTAGCCTCTCTGAATCAACCTCAATAGGTAAACAAAAAAAAAGATTGGCAAGCACACTCTGAAAGATCGTGAGGGTGTGCGGGCTACATCTCGCGGTGCAAGGACAAGGGGGTGGCTTGTTGGAGAGTAACGGGTCCCGAAAGGGGGGGGGTTGGGGCTATTAGCTTTCTCCTGAGGATACGATGGCTGCTTGTTTTTGAACAAGTTCAAGCGGGTGGGTTAGCTTTCAAATTGTAGTAAATACATCGTTGGCTACTCTAGAGTTTCTTAGCAGAGGTAGAGATGGCGTCACGTATTATTACGTCGTAGTCGTCGTCGTGATCGGGACAACGTTAATTTTAAAAATTCCCAAAGTACAGCATGTTTCGGACTATTGTAGCTCGAAAAACATTGACACACTGATCATCAAATGTTTGATGACTCCATTTTTTTTTTCTGTACCTTATTTAATTCTTCTGTTATTTTCTCCTCCCCCTTTTATTTATGAAACCTTTCCTAAAATAACAAAAGTGAAACTGGCCGTAATGATTATTTGTCCTCGGGCTCATTCGAACTAGTATCAATATTTCGCCTTTCATTCAATGGGACGGTGTAGATGCCAGCCAAGTCGGTAATGTTTATTTCTTCTAGTCTTTTCGTTTTTTTTTGAGCGTGTGTTTCAAGTCCAGAGATTGGTTGCCTGCCGAGCAAAACGGACAATGATCAAGGTTTCAACACAAGTGAAAAAATTCTCCATCGGCGTGACCGGTCTTGTGAGGGGTTCAAAAGATCATGGTCAAAGTGCAATCAGAGCTAGTCGGTCGTACGCTTCAGATCAGTATCCTACCGCCCATTCCTGTGATCATAATATAATATATGAAGGTTTTTGGAAGTATATGCTTTTGGTTGTAGATTCTTGTTCTGTCCATTCCCTTCGATGAAGTGGTCAGAAGTGAATAGCTGCCACTGTTGTATCTAGTGGTCCACGTATGTCTGTGGGTTAGGAATTGACGTCGAAGATGTCGACCAAATGTAACACGCTAAGTGGTCATTTTCGCTTGTGAGTCCGCTGTCTAGGGAAATCGAAAGGAACCCTCAGGATACACCGCTTCGGTTCCTTGTCTACTGCAGGACCCAAACCGAGTCGTGCGCGGTCTGCGGAAGTAAGAACTTCATATTTGCAGCCTACGTTGGCCACGTTGGTCAGGTGCTATATAGCTTTGCTGAAAGTTTAAAAAGACAGCGCACATACCCAAATGTTTGAAATGAGTGACAACGCTAGCGGTGACTATCAGTAGTCGGAGGCAGTTCAAAGAAGAGATAACCAACTTGGGAACGGAAATGCGCAAATCTGCGGCGATCGACGTTGGATTGGTTGCGTAACCATCTAGGTGCAGGCACAGTGCAAACATGTGCGTTAAGAGAAGTGTTTGTACATGTTTTGTAATTTGAGCTCTACATAACCAATCAATTTGATAATGAGAAATGAAAACTGGGCGACATACGTTGTTGAGTTCCGACTCTGTTCAGTGAATTTGGAGAGCAGGCCTTCGATGATTTCATTGGGAACCGATGACATGCGTTTTTGCAGCTGGGCCTTATCGCCAACAGAAGCATTCCGAAACGAGAACATTGATGAAATGTAGAATAGAATTTTCCTGAATTTGATATAGCCGTGAAGTCAGGGCACGCGTAATGAGTGAGGGAACACTGACAAATTTGTTTTGTTGGGCTTTGTTGCACCGAATTCAGCAGCCAAGCGTTGATTGACCCATGTCGATTGCTGATATGGAAGCGATGCTGTTCTTGAATTTTCAGAGGAAGACAAAAGTCGCGTTAATGGCACAGAATTAAGCTCGCTTTCTGAGACAATGTCATGCAGAGCGTAGATCTAGTTGTGAGAGTGAGTATGGCACAGAACGAGCGACAACAACACTGCTCACCTCCTCTGGAGACTTGGCGTGGACGTTGTACTGTGGAATAGGACGACTTTCATCGGCAGTTGCTTTTGCAGCCTCTAGATGTCACTCCTGAGTACATCAGTCGTAAAATAACGCTCCAAACAGACCTTGAGAAGGTAGACTTCCGGTAGCAGCCTCGATGCTGTCTTGTAAGTGATTTGCTACCCCTTCCATCGCCGAGACGTCCACACGATTCCGTTCTATAGCTCGAATCGCTTGTTTGGCTTTTTTTGAACCGAAGGCTTCTCCTAGAAGGTTTCGGGCTTGTGCTCTTTCCTCTGAGCCCGTAGCGAGTGGATCCAATGACTTCAAGGCTTTCACGTCGCGGGTGAGGACATGAAGAGGTGCACTGCGTAGGATTACTTTGTGTGTCTTCTTGTCATGGACACCAATCAGGTATCTATACATATCAAGACAAGATCAATATGTATAAGAGAAAATGAGACAGAAATTGTGCTCACCTGCAGGACGGGCTGTTGGGATGTTGGTCGATCCCGGTATGAAACTCAACAGACTCCGTTTCTCCTGCGATTACAACGCCTTGTGAAGTAAAGTCTTGGACTGTAGAGTCTTCAATTGAAGATTTCTGCTCTCTGACATAGCATTTGAAGGCAGTCGATTGTGGGGGATGAAGGGCCGGAAATGCCACTAGAGGATTCAAGTCAGACCATAACGACGTAGTGACACTCACACCAACCAATCATAGGTCCTACAGCTGAAAGCGTAGTGGACGTTGACAAAGTAACATTATCATCCTCCTGATATGATTCTCGTTTCCGTTTTTTGGAGTGTGTAGAGTCTGTCATGGAGAAAAGCAACGCCGCGTATGCAAGTGCTACTCCGAACTCTGCCTTCGACCTGGATCTCTCACGTCAACTTTACGACATCGTCTCTTTCTTATTACTGAAAGGCTAAAGGAACGACACAAGACTAGGCTTGAGGATCTGGGTCGTTGAATCTACTGTGGTGAACCCTTGTTGGTCGAATTTTCTATCTTGTGGATCTGAACTTCCGGGGCTTTTCATCCACAAACCTTCCACCTTACCATTGTGGCACCCTTTTCACTCATAGTTAACACCCCTTGTCACCTCCTCTCATGGACGTCAAACCAAAGGTGGGGAGAGATAGCCCACCGATCCCCAAGCGGGAGTCTACGTCCACTCCCTCGACGCCAACGTCACGTCCGCCCGGACCGCTGATCATCGGCCATCTGCCGCGAGCAGAGGATGCAGCAATGAGAACATTTGTCGAGCTACCTGACAATGCATATCAGTATAAGACCTTAGGTCGTTCTAGACAAACAGAAGACAGTCTTACATGCGACTGCTCGTACGAACCAGGTTGGTTTTTCGAGTCTAGTCGTCAGGATAGAGGTTGTGCAGACAAGCTCATGAAAACTTTGATTTGATCGAAAGGGTTTGACGATCCTCATGTAGCTTGTGGGGATGGGTCAGACTGTATCAATAGGCTCACTCAGGTAGAGTGTCAGGAGGATGACTGTCGTTGTCGTTCCCATTGCCAGAACCAGCGGTAACAACACCTCCTTCAGACTAACCTTCGAACCACTCATCCTCGGTTTCAGGTTCCAACGCAAGCTCTATGCCCCCTTTCATATCGTCCAGACGGAGATGAAAGGTTTTGGCCTTCGTGCAGCAGTTGACCTTCCAAAGTCTGTATACGCGACTCCTCCTCTTTCATCTGGTACTGAAATCTGGTCTTCAGAGACACTTTTATCTATGAGTATATTGGCGAGGTTGTCAGTCATCCGTCGTTCGTGAAGCGAATGCGAGATTATGCAGAAGAGGGCATACGGCACTTCTACTTCATGATGCTGCAGAAGGACGAGGCAAGCACTTGTTTTTTCTTTAGATTATCTTTGGGAATAACTATCTATGTACAGTTTATCGATGCAACGAAAAAGGGTGGCGTTGGACGTTTCGCGAACCACAGTTGCAATCCGAATTGCTATGTAGCCAAGTGGACAGTGGGGAAGAAAGTGAGAATGGGAATCTTTTCGAAGCGAAATGTGAAGAAAGACGAGGAATTGACGTTCAATTACAATGTGGATCGTTACGGGTGCGTGTAAAGGTGTTCTATCTTTGTTTTTCTTTATGGCTAGACCAATTGTATAGTCATGATGCTCAGCCATGTTACTGTGGAGAAGCACAATGTGTTGGTTTCATTGGAGGCAAAACCCAGACTGATATCGCGGCTATGGACGATGTCGTGCTGGACGGTACGTTTTATGATCTACTGGTACTAGCAGAGCGTTATATCACTATCGAAATAGCACTCGGTATGGCCGAAGATGTGATATTATTGAATCTCAAGGGGACAAAAAAGAAGAAAGGGAAGAAATTGGATGAGGATTTCGAGGTACGGCCTTAATCATCTTGGGAACTACGCAACCAGCTTATCTCACTGGGACATTCACTTAGCCTGTTCTGAAGCCATTGACGGAGAAGGATGTCCCTAAAGTCATTCAGGCCATTCGACAAACTTCAAACCGAAAGCTGTTGATCAAGTTGCTTACTCGCATCAAGGTTTTGCGTCTTTATCAATCCACTGCTATTTGTTCCTTACGTTATTCCTATCAGCTTACAGAAGATCAGCCGGCTCTTCGACAGTTGATGCGCCTTCGCGGTTTTAGTTTAATGTGTTCGATATTGGAAGATTATACAACAGACCTTGAGATATGCATAATTGTGAGAACACGAGACAAATTTTGTATTATGATGTTAATCGTGATCACTCAGGTCCTGGAATGTCTGCCTTCTTGGCCGTTAATCAATCGTAACAAGGTGGAAGACTCCAAGATTGAAGTACCCGTACAAAGTTTTTTAGAAAGTGACAACGAAAAACTCAAAGGCTTGGCAGAACAAGTGGGTCGACCTAAACGGAAGCGGTTTGATAAGAACTGATAGAGTCAATATAGCTTTTGAGGCAATGGATAGCTCTGGAAATTGGTTATCGAATACCAAAGCGCCCTTCCCGCACGGTCAGAATATCATTATAACCTTTCGATCTCTTCTGAACTTAAATTCTAACACAGGATGAGAACGGCGTCGAACCCGGTGCTTCTTCTCCTCCTGAGCAAGAAGTAGCAGAAGAACAGCGACCAACCAAGCGCATCCGATTCGGAGAACAGGACGTAGACACGCCTGTTCTAGACATCAAACCGCTTGGTCGGACATCCTCCTCCAAACCGACCCACACCATTGTCACTCCTCCGCCTGTTTCTGTTTCTGTGGTTGAAACTCGTTCAAACAAACCTACCAAAGAAGATCTCGCCGCCATCATTGCCGCTGCGACTGCCGCTGCCGCTTCCCCTACCAAACCTGCCCCGACAACATCCAACGGCCATACAGAAGCCTCGAAAAAACCAAGCAAGGATTCATCTAGCAAGTCAAAGGAGTCAAAGGCTAATCGAGAGAAACGTCTCTTGAAACTTGTTGGAGCTGTCGTCGTCAAAAGCATGTCCAAATACCAATCACAAATGGACCACGAAGTGTTCAAGAAACATGCCAAGCAGGTGATTGATTCAAATAATCAGCCTCTTCCGGCTGACCCTTGCTTTTAGATTACCCATCTCATAGCCGAAAAGGAAAAGAAATCCTCGAGTTATGAAACTGCAAAGCTTGACGCATTCTCGGATGATAAAAAGGAGAAAATCAAAAAGTTTGTTAAGGATTATGTGGTAAAAGTTCTTAAGAGACTCAAAGAAAAGAAAGCAAAATCCAAAGGCCACCCCCACGATGAGAAGTCCCACAATTCAAGGCCAGTCTCGACACTGTCGCCTGGTAGCGTTGAACTACAGGAGAGTGTGGAAGGACATTCGGCCATTGACGTGGAGGACTACGATCCTCTATCCACTATGGACAGACAGGAGGGTGAGGGCTCACGGATCGAAGACATTGATATACAGAATGACGCGGATGAGGATCCATGGGAACCTGATCCACGTGCACAGACGCTGCTTACAGACGATGTTATTTGAAGTCCAGCTGGGTCAATTCTAGTTGTTTTTCATACCTTCGTATAGCTTATCTGCTATTTTCTATTCTTTCGGTATGCCCTGTGGACTGGATGGCAGGTGAATAATAAACGATTCATTGTCACAAATCAAATATCCGTGACCAGCACGACCTTGTCACATCTCGGCTGGAAGCCGACCATGTGGTCCCAATAATGCATTTGGTATATGCATTTTCTGGTAAATCAGATGATATATACCGATTTGGTCGATAGGTTTCCACGCGTCCTTGGGACCATGCATTATTAGTAGTATGCGTTCTTCGGGGCAAGACTCCTGATCTTGCGAGGTTCGGGTGCTAAAGTGGTAAATCATGATACTCCTAGTGATTATCATCAGGTGACCGAACCCCACTAGCTGAGAAGATAACTTCCTTTGCGGTAAATCCAAGATAAAGTTACTCCTTACTTGTAAAATCTAATGTGCACATTACGATAGGATGATAGGCAGGAAAGGAATTCTGGTGGCCTATACACCACATGCCGTGAAAACGCACACTGTCTTGTTCCATTCCAAAACACCCTTGCCTATGATCCCGCTCAATATGTTCCGTGGGCTTCTTGAACTTCAGGTGGTCTTGGTAGTATTGGGAGTTTCTGCTATACATTATCTCATACAAAGGCGTGTTCGGCGGCACTCTATATTACATCTACCTGGACCGGACTCGAAATCGTGGCTGGTTGGTGAGCGATGCTCCATTGATCAAGCTTTTCACACGAGGATATATGCCCGGGAGAACAGGGAACGTGCCTAGCTTCCAACGTGCAGAAAATGCTGGAGACTCAGACTATCAATGGAGCGAGAAATATGGACTTGCTTTCCGTACCAAAGGCTGCTTTGGCGTGAGTGTGCATGGAGCCCTCAGGATTGCTCATTGAATATTCTTATTTGCTTGCAATCCTTTATAGGAGGACCTCCTCTATCTTGCTGATCCCAAGGCAAGGTGATGTTGAGCAATGAAAAGTCGAATAGGGTCAAATATGTAAACATTGCAGGCACTCCAACATGTACTGAACAAAAGTGGTTATAAGTATCCAAAGTCATACGAATTACGATATCGTCAGCAACTTTCGTCTGGCCGTGGGATAGCCTGGGCTGATGGTGTGGCAATTTTTTTTAGTTCTTACCGGCCACACCCCTTGTCTGAGATTGGTTTTGTCTAGGGACACATCACGCCAGACAGAGGAAGATCATGAATCCTGCATTCTCCTCAGCTGCGCTGAAAAGTTTTCTCCCTGTATTTTTTGGAATTGCTCACAAGGTTTGCCCTCATCTGTGCGTCTCTTCGATGTAATCCAAGGGGTCACAGATGATCGAACGGTGGAAGCCAATCGTCCATCAACAAGACAAGGCATCCACTGTCATCGATGTTTCGTCTTGGTTGAGTCGGACGACTATGGATATAATTGGGGAAACCGCGTTTGGCTATGATTTCAACGCTGTTGAGGGCGGCGGTGGGTCTGAGCTGTACACAGTCTATCACAATATTTTGTAAGAAAGTTTCTCAAGTGTTTGAATCTGCTGAACTGATTTGATGAGGAAATTTCAGTACCGATCTCCATTACATGCTCTCCGACTTCAATATCGTTTTTCGAAGGTTGATCGGCTTCACACCTACGTGGATGTCCCAGTATCTCGATTTGATTCCGAAGAAAGAAGTACAAAGAATGATAAAATGCAAGAATCTTGTTCATAAGATTGGAAAGAAACTTCTCGCTCGAGAAAAGGAGGCATTCGAGGCAGGAAAGGAGGGAGGGAAAGATCTAATGAGCATTTTATGTCAGTTGACCCCTTCTTCCCTGACATTTCCCCGCCATCTCAACCTCTCAATCCGTTTTTATTAGTCAAGGCAAATTCTAATGAGGATTCTAACCGCCAAATGAGCGAAGATGAAGTATTGTCACAAATAATGACATTCATCCTAGGTATGGCCGTACTTTGGTGACACATTCACCTACTGATAGACGAGGATCGTCTAAGCTGGGCATGAGACAACTGCAAGTTCCCTCAACTGGATTTTGTTCGAGCTGTCGAGGCACCCTGATATACAAGATAAGCTCCGGGCTGAAATCAAGACCATGCGAGACATAGTCGACACTAGGGGAGCCACGCAACCATTGATCTCAGATCTAGAGTCCATGAAGTACACTGTGTCAGTGATAAAGGTGAGGTTTTTCTACTTCTGATATACTATTATGCATGCAAACATGTACTTTGCAGGAGACTATGCGTTTACACCCTATTGTGCTGCAACTAGCGAGGAAGGCGGACTACGATGATATAATTCCTCTTGAGCAGCCCCAACGTACTGTTTCAGGCGAATTGGTGTCTGAGATACCCGTGAGCAAAGGCCAAATGGTAACGCTGTCACTATGTGTTTACAACCGGTGAGTCAATAAGTTGATTTAATTGATACTAAAAAACGCATCGTGTACCAGACTCAAGTGTCTTTGGGGAAACGACCCCAATGAGTGGAGACCTGAGCGATTTCTCGACCCTCTTTCTAGTGAAAGCAAGGTCAACTTGGGAGTTTTTGGAAACTTGTGCATTTGCTCAATCTTTGTTGTCTGTTACTCTGACTGCTGACTGCTGAATATGTTCTGGTTCAGGGCTAATTTTAGCAGCGGTGTGCGTAACTGTATTGGGTATGTTTCGGGCGTGATTATCAGTGATTTCTTAAATTTCTGACCCAAAACTATCACTTTTTGTAGATGGCGTTTCTCGTGAGTCATTGATGATCTTATCAGCTTGAGTTCATCTAATGGTTCACGAGTAGCTTGCTTGAAATGGAGGCTATCTTGATAGAACTCATAGAAAATTTTGAGTTCAGTCTGCCCCCTGGAAATATAGAGATCATAAGTGGGTTTGCTGCCATCGCGCAACCTCTCGTGAAGGGGGAAGAGAGTAAGGGAAGGCAGATGCCGCTTACTGTAACTCCTGTGCGAAAACTACCTTCTTAACTATCTGTACAATACGATCCCATATGCAGCATTTTTTTTCTGTGTTTAAAGCTGAGGCCATGAAGTATGAAGCTTGACGGCTGACCCCCTGCAGTGTGAATATACTTGCAATTCTTTTGCTGCAAGTACTTTCTGTAATTAAAAACCAGTCGACTCCAAACAGCGGTCACTCACGAATTTTAACTTTTGTAATAGCTTGTTTAAGATCATCATCGGGCTTTGCATACCATACAACTCTGATCATGGTCTTTGGTCTACACACAAGAGGAAGGTTCGGTAACTGAGAAATGATTGTATGGCATATGAGTTGACTGAGGACGGATTGATTCATTGCATACGTAGACAATGCCAATATTGGCCAAGTACCTTGACAAGTGGTCCATCAGATTTCCTAGGGTAGGTTACAAGGCCTTAACAGTAATGGAGGAAGTATATAGGACGGTCAAGATAGTAACATTGTTAAAGAGAATTATAGCACTAGATCTCCCTGGAAATATCACAGGCGCACCCAGCCTATGATACCTGAGATACGGCGTAGTTAACACACTCATAGTCGACAGGCTACTCTTGAGTCCATGCTCTGGTATTGCCGTTGGTTGGAACAAAATAAATTAGGTGATATAGAGGATACGACAGACTTTACAACGACGCATCTACAGAAGTGGGGGGTGCCGCAGATGAGCACACACCTTGGCTGAGTTTAGCGCACATGTGGCGCTGATGACGGTAGTGGGGTCGTGTAGGCCAGGCCGCTTGGGTTAACACACGGCTGTAGCATTCCAAATCTAACAAGTTCTCGCTTGTAAACGTTGTCCTCTTTGATACACTCTGCGACCTTGACCCTACGTTCGTTACAATAGACACACGTCTATTGACACGAAATGACATCTCGCAGCTTCGATAGCTTAGCATCTAGCCGTCTCTCCAAGAATCGTGTCACAGATGACGATGTCTACAAGTAAGTCCCCCCCTTTCAACAGCACCACGCACACAAAGGAATCTAACATGCTTTACTAGCTATGCTTTGCGAGTCGCGTAGGTGTTCTTGGGCTGTGATGAATTGATCATATCTGATGTTGACCATTTCGTCAGATACCTGTCATATCTCCTGCAACCTAAACCAACCGATTTACCACCCCAGGTGAACGGAGAGAACAAGGAACATCGAGACCATTTACGAACTATTCAAAATTCACTCTTCTCGATTGGCGACCTCTTCAAGGACGTTGGACGAGATGGTCCAAAGAGTGTTAAATTCCCGGAGAAATTGCTCAAAGTATTGGAATCGAAGATGCAAAATATCGCCATGGGGAAGGAACCCGCGTATGTGATGCTAACCTATTTCATCTGTATTATTGATTAAGTCTTTGGGAATCAGGTTTTCGGATCAGCTCATACGTCGGACTATTGCCATCTTTTATGGCTCTTTCAGTGACGAGACCTTCAAGCGACAGATGAAAGAGAATCGCAAGATCGAGGAACTCATACTGATGTTCGCTACCACTTCCACCACAGCATTAAAGAAAGACCCTCAGTTGGTGGGCGATGGTTGGAAGATTGAACTCAACAATCAGATCGCCCAATTTGTTCGGATATTGAGAGATTGTCTTCGTACCGTCCACGGTGTTTCGCCTGAGTTGACGGCCAGACTGGATATGTACACCGCCAAGCTAGCCCCACAGAGCCCCTTGGATACCGCCACTGATTCTTCGTTAGCGTCGTCTTCACGTGGGGGTGACTTGCCTTCCTCCTCCAGTAGTTCCAGCCTTAACGTCGTGGACGCGCCGCTTGTTAAGACGGTAGCTGCTTTGTTCGGAAAATCTCAGTCAGACATCCATCGTGACCTCCACCCATTGAAGCGGACCTGCACCGAAAAGGTAGTGTAATGCCAAGTTTTGAATGAGTATGAGTGGATTAATAATGTTCATGGTTTAGGCGGCATTAATAGACCTCAAGGTAATGCTTGTTATTATTATGCCACATTCGAATGCTGATACTCGAGCCTCTAGACATGCTTGAAGAACATCAATGCAGGAACCCCCTTTCCTGGTCGGAAAGAAGATTTCGAGACAGACGCTGCGTATCAGACCTGGCGGAACACAGAAACGACTCATCTTTCCCAGCTAATGGTGATTATGGTGCAGTTCAATCCGGAGCTTGCCAAGTCGACCCCATCGGACGGAGCGTCATCCCCGACTATTGGTCGCCCAGAGTCTTACATATCAGATCTGGCGCGCGATTCTCCATCATCTCGTGCGGGATCGATCAGTAGCCGGTACTCTTTCGCCATTGGTTCTGGAAACAACACCCTGGACTCAGTAACAGACTCTCTCCGGGATGACGATGAGGTTCCTGTTGGTCATCACTTCACTTATATTCCATCCAATCCCAAGAAGTTCTACAAACGTCTTGTGGAACGCTGCCTACAGGCAGACTTGGAAGCCATGGCAACTCTCCCCGAAGATCAAGAGGTTTCTCTTGGAATTTTGTCTCCCCGGCACCTTGAAGTTATCAATGAGTGCGCAGTGCGGTGGCGTATTCCACAAAGCTATCGTGTCACTTGCTTCGTAGACATCATTAGGTATATGTATGAGCGAGAGGAAGTTCCATTAGAGTGCATCCCGGAAGGTCTTCAGATGATTCAAAAAGCATTGCAGGAGAACGACCTCGGGCGATGGCCGAGAGCAGACGTGCGTCTTGGCTTTCAAATCCATATGTGTACGACTTATTAACAGATCTAAATGGTCTATAGGTCGAGTATCTCGCTTCTGTATATGGTTCCGTCTTTGAGTTTTTCCTTGGCTCATTATACCAGGCTCTTGACGATCTTGCCAAACTCAAACGGGACGACATTGCGCCATTCCTTTCCATTCTTGACAAGATTCGCGAAAGTGGACTTCTTGAGATTGTGAATATCGACACCTCGCTGCGTATCAACGAACTGGCGGATCGCGTACGCATTATTGCTGTCCATCAATACACAGAGAAAAGCAACGAGATGAATTCTCAACCTGGAGTCAATCGTGCCTTACCATTACTTTTAATGACTGACGAATTAGAGAAGCGAGCGAAGCTTCTCGATAAACGCTTCCCAGAGCCATTACTTGGGTCTGTATTCGTTTCACAATTAACGTCGCCACCTACTCCGTGCTGATATATGAAATACTAGACAATTAGACCTTGTATCCCTGGTCATGGAGAGAGAGATCCCATTGTTCTTTACTGACCTCGAAAACTCACGAAAACGACTGTGGGAAAGTTCACAAAACCAGCCAACACCGGACGTTCCCATTGAAGACATCTTTGCCCTGTTTCGTCGGACGAAAACTTTGCTTGGAATGTTCTCCGCATTTTGTCCAACGTACGTTACTACGAAATCATCTTAGCCCCACCAAATCAACTGATTCGCAGGTCGACTCCTCCTGACTTTGACCTTGCCGAGTATTTTGAACCTTACGTTCGACAATGGTTAGTAAGTACTGATGCCAAAACAAAACAATGGGTACAGAATGCCATTGCTGCGGATAAAGTAAGCACTCCTTGTCGTTATCTGTCATTGGTTTACTAACCATGTTGAGTAGTTTGAAGCCGAGGGTCCGGAAGGTCATAGCTCTTCAATAATTGATCTGTTTGATTCACTTCGAAGTCCCATCAACTTCCTCCTCGATTTAGAATGGCCGGACGAGTACCAAGAGGCTCGTTTCTTTACGGCTCTGTCAAAGGTGTGTTATTTGGCCAGGCATACCATGACCATTGGACTAAGCTTCATGTTCGTAGACAATTAGCAAAGGGGTTGAATTTTATTGTTCGACAATGGAAGAGCTTTTCATGGATGACATGTATCCCCGTCGACAAGACCATCCTCCATCCCAGAAGCAGTCAGCATGGATCGAAAAGGCCAAGCAAACCATCCAAGGTGAAAAGAAAGTTGAGCCATTCAACTTCACCGCCGCTGTGAGTCGAATTCGTGGGTACCTGGTCACTTTTGACCTCGTGACATAGTCGTGTGTCAAACTCAATAACATCGAGTCTGCGCGGAATCTCTTGGATCAGATGTACGGTCAGATGCAAGCGGACAAAATAGCAGCCATTTTGCAGGAACACGGCCCTCCTGTTCCTGAAAAGGCAGAACGCGAGCGGTTTCTTTTTACGATCAAGGTTATCATGGCGGAAGGTCTGGTGCCCCTGGATACTAGTCCCTCGTCTAAATTGGACTCATACGTGAAAATCACTGATAAAAACGCTGTTACACTTGCAAAAACTCGAACCATTTACGAGACCAACGAACCCCGTTGTACGTCATAACACCAAGCTCAACTTCATATCGATTGACTGCATCGTATACTAGGGGATCAGACAGTCGATCTGTCCGTGGATAGCGCTCTGTGGGTCATGGTAAGCGTACGCGATCACACCCTCCTCGGTAAACATGACACCGTTGGGCGAGCGTACCTGTGTCTGGACCCTCAGCGGTTTGGTGATTTCTTGGCGCATGATTTATGGTTGGATCTCGACACGCATGGACGTCTGCTCACAAGGGTTAGCATGGAAGGCGAGAAAGATGACATCCAGTTCTACTTTGGTCGAGCTTTCCGTTCCTTGAAGCGCGCTGAGACTGACATGGTCCGTGCCTTCATTGACAAGGTGCTTCATCGGGAGAGTTGTCTGGTGTTTCCACTGACAATTTATGTCTATTTCTTGGGAATTTCAGATGGCCCCTTTTATTTCACAATGTTTATCACGTAGCGTCCTGAAGACACTCATCAAGTCGGGAGTCCTTGGGCTGGACTACAACAAGGCTCTGGGTGGTCTGGACTATAACAAAGCCTTGGGTAATATGACGGCCTTGTATCGTGCCTTGGGGAACAGTTCCAGTGAAGTGCAAATACCTCTGCCTGAAGCCGAGAAATTCCAGGATAAACCAAATTCACGTAGACAAGAGGACTTGACAGATGTCGAAATCGAGCAGGCGATCTTACCTGTTTTTGACTATTTTGATGCCAATCTCCAAGTTCTAAACAGCTCCTTAGGTGATAAGACGAAGGAAATGGTTATGACGCGGGTGTGGAAGGTCATTCTCAACGTCCTCGAAGGTCTCCTGGTACCCCCATTGGCGGAAACACTTTCGGATATGAAACCGCTGTCTGACAAGGAAGTAGACATTGTATTCAAATGGCTAAAGGTGAGCAAGTATCATACCCAGATATAGTCCCACCCTGATGTCGAATTAGTTCCTTCGAGATTATTTCTATGCAAGCGGTGAAGGTCCAGTGCCATTGGAGACTCTGCAGAATCAGAAGTATCGTGATGTTGTTTCCATCCGCTTGTATTATGACTGGCATACGTATGTCACGGGCATCGCGGACAAATTCTGGTATATTTTTACTGACAAATATGACTCACAGGGACGCCCTGATGGAAGAATGTGTAAGAATGATGCAACAGCATTTACGTGCACCTACAACAAAGCGGGCCAAGACGGTATATGCACAGAAAAATCTGGGAACCATCAGAGACAAGAAGCGGCAACGACGCCAGGAGAAGGAGAAGGAACAGACGAATGGGTCCGAGGTGACCATGCGAATACTCCGGATGAGGTATGCATTCTTGTTTTTTTTTTTTTTAGCCTGGACGTGTCACTATGCTGAGTTGTATCAAGGCCGGGTACCTCCGACTTTTTAGCGCAACAGATGCAAATCATGACGTTGCAGATGCAGAGCGAGCAAGAGAAACGAGTACGGACAAGCCGGCGTCAACTAAACCGACCGCAACAGGACCGGCCACACTCCAATGCAGGTTCCTTACCGACTTCTGCGCACCCAGCTTGAACTTTTGATTTGAATTAATTACCCAGATATTGATACCATCTTTCTTGCTCTTTTGTACAAACGCAGTGACTACAATAGCATGTAATCTCAGTGGACTACCGGACAATGGGGAACTTAAAACCATGAGCGCCCATATGGAGCGCGGTTTGAAAATACTCCCTTTGAGGAAGAACAATAGCATAATAAAGCGGGTTCGCTATATAAGAAAGTTTTCTTACTTTCATTAAGAGCGTGGTCTCCCTTTATCTTCCATTTATCGTTTGTGTCTGCGACACACTCCGACGCTATATAGACCCGCCTCTCTTTACGCTGTTGTTGTTGCTGCTGCTGCTGCTACTGCTGCTCCTAGTTCTGTTTTTATTTTATCAACCAACGAATCTAGAATTAAAATGTTACCTGCCCGTGGACAGTGAGCATTTCCGCCCCTTTTTTTCCCTCTGTGGTGATGATTTTGACACATGATTCACGCAGTCTTTTTATTTTCCTTAATGTTGTTCGTTTGCTGAGTGTTATCGGTCTTTTGCTTGTGCTCGCATCCAACGGTATGTCTTACCAACATTTATTCCTGGCCCAAAAACAATAAAAACAAAATAAAATAAAAACTGAATGGTCATGCAGCGGTTGTTCTCGCGGACGACGTCAAAGCCGTGAACCGCTTCGTCGCACAAGGGTCCAATAATATGTTTATGAGTAGTTCAACGAACGGTACAACGAACGGTACATTGGTCAAATGCGATGTTGAATACATCCAGTCAGTGATTTTTTCATGGTAAAATTGTAGAACTAAACATTATATATATATATATATATAGGAATAGTACGGTACCCAACCAACCTGCCGGTGTATTCTGGGCAGTCGTGAATCGTTTGCTCATTATATTTCAAGTCGTCATCCTCGTATTGTCGGAGATAGGCTGGCCTCAGATCTTTTTCGACTCTTATTTTCCCGTCCTCGGTAAAGACTTTGGACTCGGCGCTTTGGGTATCTTTGAATGCTTGTAAGGTGTTTGAATCCAATTTTTTTCAGGGACGACGCTCATGTTAGAATAGGCTCAGCGCTGCTATTCTCTCGCACCGTGTAATGGCGTTTCCCATGGTTTCAGCATTCTTCCTGTTCTCCATCGGCTGTCTCAACATCCTCTTGGTACGTCGCTTTAGAGCGGTGTCTCTCCCGCGCGATTATAAAAAAAAGAAAAGAAAAGAAAATAACAAAGAATTCCCAGGGACTCATATTCCGCGAAAAAGGTCGATACAAGCGTTCCCTCACCTCCTGGAAGGATAGCACCAAGTCTGTGCTTCCCAAGGTCTCGCCGGACGTGCGCCCCATCTTCACCGCCCCGCCACCCTCGTTCGTCTCGAACATGTTCAAAGATTCTTCTTCTTCCTCAGCCACCAAGAGTCAGGAGGATCTTAAAAAAACGGCCGACCTAGAAGAGAAGGCCAAGACGATGGGTTTCGGACGTCAATTGGAATCCAGTAGTGGTAATGGATTTGGGTCAAAGGGAGAGAAGGCTGCCGGATTGAAAGGTAAAATTCCTTCTTTTCCTGAATTTCGGAAAGGTTTTTTCTTGACACAAGCGTTGGTCATTTTTTTTTCGTTTAGGATTCATACTTAGTAAGCCGCTTGAGACTTTACCGCGGTATGCTCCCAGATCGAATGGCAGCACGGCCGGCGCTCCCAATTCTGAGCGTCGTTCCTCCTCTCCGACCTTCCACTCCAGCAACACCGCCATATAAAGTCCATGGGATGACTGCACATGCCTGCCCCCTCGACACTACAAACCTGTACTCGCATTTTTAACATTCACGCTCCTTTACGACGATCACACACGTCCCAAAGCTCTTTGTCCCTCTTTTTTTTTTTAGCATGTGTCAATGTTTTTCAAGTCGTCTGCTCATCTCTGTAACATTTTGCTCTGTATCCTTAGCTCCTGGTAACAAATTTACCAACACACTACCTACCATATTCATCAGTATCAATTTACTGTATACTGTGAAGATTGTACAGTAATCGATGCCTGTTCTTGCTAAGATAATTTTCAGAGCGAATGAGTTGCCTTGGGCGCGGATTTATTCGATCTCACCATATGGAACATGAAACATGTCAGCTGGAAATGCACTAAAACTGATGTTTACGATACGCTATGGGGAGACATATTCGCTCCACTGAAATATATATATATTCATGAGTTATAGCATAAATCAGACATTTAACAGCACCTATTTGTACGATAAAATATCCAAAACCGAATAATTACAGTAACCGAAAGCTTCGGCTATGATGGTCTGGTACAGTGCTGCTGACGACCAAAACCATTGTGCATGTTCTGTCTTCTTGATACCGTCCCAAATGTGTTTTTGTCTTTTCAATGCCACGCGAAGAGCCGGAGGGATGACAGTTGTTTATGCAAGGTTAAAAGGTTCATGTCAACTTTGATGCTGTAGGGGCACCGAAAGTTCGTACAAAAGTCTTACAGGAATGTTAAATTTGGAATAATCATTTAATGATGTAACGTCTGTTGTAAACGCCTCATTAGTGTGTCTGTCGTACACAAATTGGTGGCTTCTTTGATGGGCTAATTGTTTCTTGTACTCAGAGAACGTGCAATGACACGATCCCAACAGCCTCCCCCACACCACCTCGTTTTTCAAAGAGTACAAAAAGATAACCGGAAAGCTAGAAAGCTTCAATAGGACTGAAACTCCGACCATAAACTTTTGTTGTCAGCAAGGCCGCGCCTTACGCTTAAAAACAACAACATGGTTTACTACTCTTTTACACGTTTCTGTACGCGTGGCATTATCCGGGTCCCATAATGTCAGGATGTTCCTTATATGCCTTTTTTTTTTTGTCACAACTGAAGCTTTGAGCAAGAAAGACTATACAGTGTCACGTGTACCAATGTAGCCACCTCCTCTTTTGCTGAGAACAATGAAGTTACGAGAAGGCCCCATTCCACATTGCTTAGAACTCTATTGACATATACTCCCATAATGACAATTGGTTCCTTTCCTTCCATAAGCAAAGAACCTTTTTTTTTTGGTCACTGTGGCCCACTTTAAAAGCTGAGCCCCTTTCAACGTTTGATTCTTCCCAACCATCCTTATATACCCGTTTGTCCTTGGTGACACAGGTATTCTCTCCACAACCTTTCAAGGCTGGCCTCATTCCCTGGTGGTATTTCTTCATATAATCATTGGTCAAATTCATAATCTCTGTCAACATCATCCCATTCAACCATTATCTCTGCACTCAAACTTCTATTGGAATATCTGTACTTCCCATATCATTATCACTCTCATCTTGCACTTGTAGAAAATATAATAGGGGTCATGTCCCAACCACGTGCATCGTCTGACGCCACTATGCTACCCCCGATTCGGTCTCTCTTCCCTAAATCTATGTTTGACTCCTCTCCATCAAATAACGAAGAAATTCAACCCTTTGAAGAAATTCACTCCTTTGTTTCCTTGCAGGAGGGACAGTCGGTTGGTCAATCTATTCCACTCTTCCACATATCTGTCTGAATCATAGCTCCCTAGAATTCTCAAAATCAATTTAATCCATTATTTCAACCGTCATTTCCGTTCTCCTCATCCAACCAACTCCAACAAGGTCATCGAGCTTCCACCGTATCAACTTATTCTTCTTCAGTGCCTCCCACATCCTCACCTCCCTCGTCTCCCGCCTCCTTAATACCACCGGCTCGTTTTCCTCCTGCACAGTGCTTTCGCTTGGTTCCTTGCCCCTTGGAGACAGCCGACGTAGTTGTGGCTGAACTTCCTTCCCAGACATCAACTTCAGAATCCTCATCGGTTTTCCCGTCGGGTCATGATCATGCTAAACGTTCAAAGACGAACCAGGCGGTGCTCCTTGTAGGGGATGCGATTTTGAGTGCCTTAAAGGAAGAGCGTAAAGTGTACCCGTATCGTATCTTGCGAGAACAACCACCCTCACAGTGAGTGTGACCCGGAGTCATCTAACACTCGAACCATTTCGGGTTATCTGTATCTCACGGAGTGCGGCTCAAATATATATGCAAGGTGGTTAGAGTGTTTCCAGATCCTCGGACTGTATCGATTATAACTCTCTCTTGGTTCACATAAACTGTAATATTAATTAAAATCTTCCAAAAGCAATAAATCTACTTACTGCAACATAGCAAACTTTGCTCTTTGACAACTCGCAAAATAATACAGTGATCAGTAATGAGAGCTGGCTTTATTGTACAGACAAAACGAAACACT